>PVJH01004105.1:0-130608 GCA_004026705.1 Nesogale talazaci | reverse complement strand
GTGTGTTTCACTACCAGAAAGAAAGTGGATGTTTCGAGAAGCACCATGAGAAGACCATGCCCACGAGGAGGCATCATCAGGCTATAACCTGATTAACAGGCTACCGTACCCCCCTTCACTCTTAATATCCTCAAGATGATATGAGATTAGGTAACTATTGCATTCCATTTAAAATTTCTGCCCTACTGGGTTTAAAAAAATAAAATATAATGTTTTATAAATGCTATAGAAAACTTACAATTACTTTTGTGCCTTCATTGCAGTTATTATTATGCTAAGTTATAGATTTATTTGTTTGGCAGATACTCTGTTCACATATAAGCACTTCTATTAAAGTATCTAGGGTAAGAAACAAGGAGCTACAACATCTATTAAAAATTATAAAAATGATAAACATTAATTCAACTCTAACAATATGACTTTGAATTTGAATTTTTTAGAATGCATCAGTCGAAACACAGAGACTGTCATAACTAATTTTGAAACATAGATTATCTATAAGAAAAGGGCAGTAATTAAAAAACACATTTGCTTAAAAGCAAATGGAAGGAAAAATGGTTTTTTTAAATTACTGTCTTATTTGAAGTTTCTTATATGTATCATTTTCAAAATTATCGTTGAATTAATATTTAACATTTTTTGTAACTATTTTGTATATGCCATTGTTGTTCTTTGTTTCTTTTTACCACAAAGACCAGAATATCCCCAGTTCTTCCATTGATCCCCTGTGGTATTGCTTTCAATCATTTCTCTTAACTGAGATGAAATTGCCCATTATATAATTCTTCTGATCCCTTAAATGATTTTATTTCTGATCAATTCAAATTAAGAAATATAAAGACTTTTGTTTTACCTCTAGTTATAACATTTCCGACCCTTTTTTATCCAAGTTTGTCACATTCTTTTATAAAGAATTTATTTAAGACATCTTATAAGGAAGGTCTGCTAGGAACAAATTTCATAATCATTTTTAGAGAAAATATTTCCCCATTTTGAAGGACAATTTCTCTGGATATAGAAATAAAGGTAGATTTATTATTTTTCAAACTTAATAGTTATGATGGTGTTTTTTTCCTTTTCTTTCTTTTTTTTTTTGCCATCCCCCCTTACTTTAACTTTGATTGCTTATTGTGCTACCAAAGACATTCACATGTGTATAAGAAAAAGCTTTATAGGGAGAGCAATTAAATATTGAGAAAAAAATTCCAGCCCAATCCACATCAAGTCTCTAAGTCTGATGGTAGCCCATTTGCCTGAAACCAATCTGTAATTTCCTCTTTATATTCATGAAACACATGCAATGAGACTGAAGACAGGAAGATCACAGCCCAGTGGATGTAAGGTCTTGTGGATCCAGTGACAGTAGAAACATCACAGCATTTTCTGGACTCTGCACAAGGCTCCTTTAGCTCCAGGGCTCTAGGTAGCTCTATGTGTTTTGTCAGCAAGTAGGCCTGGCATGGAATGATTACTCTGCCTCCAGTGAGCTATTTTTCTGCTTATTGCCTCCAAAAGAGGACATCAAGTTGTGACCTGATTGACAGGCTAGCCTTTACCCTTTCATTACTCATACTCAAATTGGCAACAGATTATGTAACTACCACTCTTATTTTAGTATTTTTCTTTCTTGGTGTGCTATGACCTTCCTTGGAGAAATGATCTGATGATAATCACTAATTTGAAAAATAAAATTAACTATTAGTACTTCAAATGCTTCCTCTGCTTTCTCTTTTCTTTTTCTTCTCCTTTAGGTATTGCATCTACACTTATGTCACAGAATTTTGTATTGTCACACAACCACTTCTTATATGTTATGATCTGATTGTTTTTCTATCCCTAGTACTCAGATATATATGGGAAAATGGATTTTTTTCAAAATTATATATTTAACTTTTTTACAGAACAATTTTATCATCTTCAAAGTATTCTCCATCACACCTAATACATTTATCAAATTTGCAATGCCATGCTTGGAAACAGTTCCCAAACTAATATGTTTGATGGTTAGCAGCACCTTTTTATTTACATAATACATCTTCAAATCACTGTCCTTCATATTCCTCTTCATTCATTGAAACAAAAGAAGTCACACTGAGAATGGCCAGGGCAGTCAGGTATGAGGAGCAGGAGAGGCATGCTGTATTTTGCCAAGAATTGGTGCACTGAGAAGGCTGTGTTTTCAAGTAAAATGCCATGGCAAAACTAGTCCTCTGCTGCAAATCAGGCATTTTTGTGTGTGACACAGTTATGCAATCTTTTTAGAACTTTTAAATGAAAGGCTTGATTAGTAATGTGAAACAATGAAAAAAACTCTAAATGCATGCTAAGTTAATATTTTCATCTATTTAGGAAGTTGGCAGACATCCTGATTGAGGTTAGCCATCAACCGATGTTTCACATTCTTTTGAAATGAGAAAATACCTTGCACATGAGTTTTCCCTTAGCACTCTCCTTGTAAACTGCACTCAATATTCCAGCAGTGTTTGCAGCACTTTCCCCAAGCTAGAAACAAAATTTCACAGCTGCATGCTATTCTTTTAAAGTGACCATCACAAAAAATAAGATTCTAGCAAAACTGCTTTTATGAAAACATTCACCGTGACTAAAGAGAAACTTCCCAGGTGATGCCACTTGGTGCACTAACTCAGAGCAAGTTGCTCAATACTTGATTAATGGTACAAATGTTAACTGCCAAAGCTCTGCTGTTCCCAACACAATTTGGCTGTTTTGGGGGATACACTTCATAGGATATCTATATCTATATCTATTTATTTCTCTCTCTCTCTCTCTCTCTCTCTCTCTATATATATATATATATATATATATATATATATATGTCCTATGAATTGCTAAAGTTTGGTGGTTTTCATCAAAAATATTAACTATGGACATTGTATCTAAATTCAGGCAACTATAGGATGGTAACACTGGATTCACAACTTCAGGTCTTGTTCCTGAAACACTCACCACTATGGAGTCAATGCCAATTCACAGTGAGTGCCCTGTGAGTTTCCAAGACTGGCACTGTCTCAAAGTCGAAGTCCCAATCTTTCTCCTGGAGAGCTGGTTTTGAACTGCTAGTTATGTGGATCACATGCAACTGGTGACCACTGCACCTCCAGGGCTCCACTCTTGGCCTTAAATCAACAGCTTCTAATTGTTTGTACTTAAAACATGTAATTAATTAATGAACACACATTTTTTAGGCATCACTGCACTCTGGTGGTGGGAGTAGGAGGCCCAGCCTTTGCTCCTGTGGAGCTGGAATTGAACCTCCATCCCAGTGGGCCGCAGTCCCGTGCACAGCCACTATGCTGGGGCTCAGCCTGAACACACATTGTTGGAAGCCTACTTTGTTACCCATAAAATACAAAGACTCACATCTTGCTTCAATAAACTTGCAATTTCTTATAAAGCATACCTCACTTTTCTATACCATTTCCTATCACTAAATCAACTCTCCCAGAAGATATAAACTACTAGCATAATTATGTATATTGGATTAAAGCACTAATATTGAAAGGGATTTTATTGTAATCAAATATGTAACAGCTTAGGTTGAGCCCTGGTGGCATAGTGGTTGTGTGCGGGACTGCGGCCCACTGGGATAGAGGTTCAATTTCCACTTACAGGAGCAAAGGCTGGGCCTCCTACTCTCACCACCAGGGCAGTGATGCCTGAAAAAAAATATGTAACAGCTTTTATACAAAGTGAATAAAGCTCATGAATACATCATAGTTCTGAATGAAGGGACAACACTAAAGAAGCTGTTTTTAAATTGCATCAAATAATTTGGAGATAAAATTATCTTGTATACTCTGTAGTTTCATGTACAAACATAACTAAGAAGCTTCCATATTTCACTGTGACTTCTGTACAATAACCTCATCCATTCTATTCACCAGTAGTGAATAAATAGTTCTGTTATGGGAAGAGCAACACAGATATGTTAGAGTTTAAATGAATATTAATGTAAAGCATAGGTATAATACTTATTGGGATAACTGATCTTAAGACATTAGCTTTGTTTAACTTTATATCAATGTTAGCAAAATCACAAAACTATTAAAAATACATAGGGTCAGATTTTATTTTGGAAAATGTACTATCATCTCTATAAATACATTTTCTCTCTCTTTGCTACTGTGGAAGTCTTAGTTTCTATTAATCTGTCAACATTCCTATACAGAAAATTCCTCTAAAGAGTGGGAGATGATATTATAGATTTAATCAAGAGCTATTCTAGGTATGTAACTCTTTTCCCATTATTTGGTAAATATTATTATAATTATTGACCCAAGATCACAGAGACTTAGATAAGCAAAGAAATGGAGCTATTGTGTGTTAGTCCGGGTAGACTAGAGGAACAAATTTCAAAGACACGCATATGGATATAAGGAATGGGTTTATGTTCAAGAGGAACAGGACATTGAGAAACCATCTCAGCCCAGTCCAACTCAAGTCACAAGTCCGATATTAACCCATATGCCCAAAATCAGTCCATAAAGTCTCCTTCCAACTTACGAAGTCACAGGTCAGTGGGTGCAGAGTCCCGGCACCGACAGGGGTCTCCCCATGGCTCCTCGCTTCCAGGGCTCAGGGTCCATCAACAGAATCCCATGGTGGCAGAAGCAACTTATTGCTGGCAGAGGCCTCCATGTGGCCGCCCCAGCCTCAGAGGTCTGGTTCCATCAGGGCAAAGCTGTGTGGTCTCTCCGCCGGCTCCTCCAGCTTCTCGAACGCTGCCAGCTTGTCTTGCCCATAATTAATCGTCTCTCACACTAACTCCCAACAACTGGGGGAGATAGCTTCTCATCTTCACAAGAGAAACATTGCAAGATTTTCCAGGAGTCTCAGGTGAAAGCCATACCCACATAGAGGCCTCATCGGTTACTCAATGGCTTTATCAAGATTAACAGGCCAGATCCCACCCCTACATTTCAATCATAAAATTAACATAAGCACATGACTGCCACATATTGAAAGACACATGTTTGAAGTTCATGACTCTCACTCTGTATATTACATCATATCCTGTCATGCCTAGTAGGCAGAGGATAATGACCGGCAGTGAGATGGATAGCAAATTGCTCACATCAATGGACTCCAACATAGGAATGATTATGAGAATGATGCAGAACCAGGCAGTGCTTTGTTCTGTCACCCATCGTGCTTCTATGAGTTGCAAGCAACTCAACAACCCCTTACTACAACAACATTCTGTCTAATTAGACATACATTGATAAAGCAACAGACATGAAGTAATCAATCCTTTATTAGTTATGTATGAACTCCATAACATGGACCTAGATCCTGGGAAAAGAAGTGGCATGTTTACCTTTGGACATATTCATAAAGACTTTGATTAATATTTTAAAGGAAAAATAATTTCTATAAAAATGCTTTGGGATTGTTGAAAAGTCTTTGTTTGAATTGAGGAAAGAGAAAAAAAAACCAACAAGTAATTTGAGCCTCATATTCACCCTGACTTCCTATCTAGAGGTAATTCACAAATGACAATAAGAAGTGAGGAGCTCAAATAAAATACAAACATTTCCAAAATTAGTTAGAAAATGTGATAGCTCTGCATGATTGAGGTGTAGCAAATTTGAAGAACTGGATGCCAGAGAGAAGAGACCTAAATTGAGAAGCTCTAAACACTTTTTCAAAAATCTTTGAAAATTTTGATGTATACAAAGATGAATCTCCCTAATATTAAACAAAGAACAGCTTCTGTAAAAGGACAATGGATGGAGAATTACAAGAATTATAAGTGTGGCTTACCAAATGATAAAGTACTGAGGTCTTTAGAAGCAGCAAAGCCCACATGGAAGAAATACACCAGCCTATGTGATCAAGACGGGTCCAAGGGAATAGTTATCAAGCATCAAAGAACAAGAATCACATCAGTATGAATAAGGAGGGGCACAGGGTGGGGACTCAAAGTCCATTTGCAAACAATTAAACACCCCTGACTCACAGGGAGGAGACGGGCTGAAGTGCTGTAAGTTAGAGATGAAACATACAACTTTCCTCTAGTTCCTGAAGGTTTCCTCCCCCCAACTATCATGGTCCCAATTCTACCTTACAAATCCAGTTGGGCTAGAGGAGGTACACTGGTAGAGATGGGTCCCGGGGAACCCAGGACAGATGAACCCCTTGGGGCCAGTAGTGAGAGTGGCGTTACCGGATGGGTGAAGAGAAAGAAGGTGGTGTAGAGAGAGGGAGCTGATTATAAGAATCTATATATTACCTCCTATCTGGAGGACAGACATTGTAGGAGTGGGTGATGGGAAACATCAGACAGTGTAAGATAGGACAAAACATTAATAGTCTATGAAGTATTGAGTGTTGGGTTGGGAGGGGGGAGCAAGGACAGAGGCTGATATCAAGGGCTGAAGTGGAAAAGCAGATATTTGGAGAAAGGTGATGGCAGCAGGCATGTGAAAGTGCTTGGCACAGTATATGTATTTATTTATTGTGAAAAGCGATGTATGAACCCCCAATAAAATGATTTTTTAAAAAAGAAAAGAAAAATGTGGCTTACATATGACTGAGAGATATTTGAGTTCTTGCCAGTCAGAGTGGAGACATTGTATTGGCCACACAATCCACGTAAATCCTAGAAAAGTGACCACCTTTATTTGTAGTGTCCAGAATATCTGTGCAATAAATAAATTAATGAACATATTTATTTCTTCTAGTCTTTAAAATCCAACCTCAGCAGTCTTGCCCATAAGTGGATTTTTTTGGTCTTTTTTGGCATCTCTGCCCTCTGGTGGTGATGGGAGCTACCCAGCCTTGTTCCTGGAGTGCTACTGCTGGATTTGAACTGCCAAGCCCGTTGGCCACAGTCACGCACTCAACCACTATGCCGATAGGGCTCAGCCCACCCATAAGATTTTAAGTAGACTAAGTCCTGCCTCTTGTCTCTCTCTCGTTTACTTCAGGCACACTGACTTGAAGATGTTCTTCAGGACATGTTTCTGTTTTTACTTTTTGTATCTTTATTATTTTTGGTACCCTTTGTCCTGAAACTGCTTTTCTTCATATTTTTACATGACTAACATCTCCATATTAATCAAATCTCAGCTCAAATCACACAGTCTCAGACTGATGTAATATCAGCACTCTAATATTTTACAATCTCTAATTCACAATTGCCCAATCCTGTTTCATTATCGATATGGTACTTAGTAGAAATAACATTTTATAATATTTTCTTTTGAAAAGTTATGTTGTAAGGAATGAGATTTTATTTCAGTTACCATTGAAAATTTAAATCCTATATACATTTCTGAATATTTCAGAACTAGATAATTGTAGTACTTGACAGTGAAATACCTCAAAGTAGTAAAGGGTTCATGTTGGGGACTAACACAAAATAAGGCTTATGATTCGATGTATGTTATATTTTAGAGGCAAAATTAAAATATCATTGCATACTAGGTGAATCATAGACTCCACTCTATTAATAAAGATAAATAGGTCTTTAAGCTCCTTCATTCCATTGCTAACTCCTCGGTAAGTGTTTGCACCTGCACCTCAGGTATTCTAAAGTACGATCTATAGTTCAACATGATAACCCAGAGCTTCCTGTATATTTCCCCATCAAATCCTAAATGTACACCTAAGAATGACCTTGGTGTTTCCTTACAGTGTGGTTACTGATTCAGTGAATTGGGCTGGAAATGAAAACTTTCTTTAGGGAGTTGAGCTACATGAATTGACTCAAAGTCTGATGAGGAATTGCTCAAAAATTTTGGAGTAGGAAAAGAAAATAAGAAAGGAAGGACTTTATAGACAGTATTTTAGATTAACTAACATAGAATAAAAACAAATATAGTAGAATATGTAAGGAATAATTTCAATGTTCGATATACATGTCTATTAACTTTGAGAATAAAAGCAAAACAAAAATTAGATTAAACCTATAGATAATGATAATATCAAAGATTGGTTTGGAGCTTAATTGCAAGAACTAAACTACAAAACATTGTTGAGCTATAGAATTTAAAATTTTGCATTATCAAACATATAGGTAGCCCATAAAGCCATATCAATATTGAAAATGTAAATAGTAAAATTTCAAGACTAAATTTGTTTTTAACTTTATGAAGGTAAAATACAATAGTTTTTCTTGGAAGTAAATAAGATGTATCATTTTATGCTTTTTCTTTGTCATACTAATACCAAATAAAATACCACAAAATGGTCAGATGACTCTTATCAAGTAAGAGTAAATGTAAGCTCATTTTATAAGCTAACTTGTATATTTTCATAGCTCTTGGATTCTCATAATCCAACAGAACCAGTTTAGTAATAGCATATATAAGAACTGCGTAAATGAAAATTCCACTGAAATCTTTTTTCCCTTCCCCCCGCCACTGAAATCTTATGGAAATACTACTCCAGCAAATGAAATATGTTACACAATTTTAAGTTCTTTGTTTTTTGCCACATAAAATATTAACATTAGTCTTCCCTTCCTTTACAAAAAGTTTAATTTATGCCAATGGGCCATAAACAAATTTTCCTCCCCATAAAATATTTAAACTAGAAAATAGAAGTCAAAGTTGACAGGATAGTCATTAGAGTTCTAGAAAATTTAATCAAATGTTCCTTAAAATTTTTCTAATTCTCGCTTTCAAAGAATACAAGTATTACTCAAGTGTGTGAGAAGTCCCTATTAAAGAATCATAAAGAATGATGTGAATTGATGGTACCTTTATGAAAGATAGAGCCCTGGTGACACAGAGGGTTAAGCCTTAGTCTAATTATCCACAAGGGCAAGTTCTACCCTGTCTTAAAGGGCCACTTTGAGTCAGAATCAACTGGATAGAAGTGAGCATTTCTTTAAAGGGGAGGTTGTTCTTGTTATGAAAACTATAATTCCTGGGTGGTGTAAGTAGGTAAAACACAGCTGCTAACAAAAGTTGGAGGTTGAACTTTACTTGGAGGTGTCTCTGTATAGACTTAGAAAAATTTGGTGACTGTTTTGAGTATCTCAAACTAGTAATCTTGATCAATTATTTCTAGGACATGGGAAGTGCTTGGAGGCTGTTTAGAACAAAAGCATTAAGAACATTGAAAACTGCACTGGCAAGAAAAAGGCTCAGAAAAATGACTGGGAGGATCGTGGTGCTACCGCATGATGTCAATACACCTGCTCACTATTCTTGGATAGCAAAGGCTGGTATATGAGAATTTTATTGCAAAACCTTACCCTAGTGACCATCTGTGTGGCCCTGATTTTGCCCCTTCAGACTTGAGTTCATAAAACGCATACAACATTTAAAATGAACATGATTTGCACACCCGCCGCCCCTTCTGCAGGGTTCCACAACTGACATTTTAACATGGTGTAAAACAAAGAGAGTAGAATTTTCAGGAAAGGGTTCGATTAGAAGAATATATCACCTTCTAAAATATAAAGAGCTAGACAGAAAACTTATCAAGAAATAATAGCTGCATATGAAATATAATTTAAGAAACAATGGCTTCATTTTCTAATATTATTTTTCAATAAAACTTTTAAAAATAAAATTTTATAGTGATACTTTTTAAATCCTCTTATTGGGGGTGCATACAATGCTTATCACAATCCATACAGCAGTCCATTGTGTGTCAAGCACATCTGTACATCCGCTACCCTCGTCGTTCTCAGAGCATTTGCTTTCTATCTAAGCCCTTGCCTCCACATTTTTCCACTCCCTCCCTGAAACCCCCCATACATCATTGATAACATAAATTATTATTATTTTGTCATACACTGTCCAATGTCTCCCTTTACCCTCTTCCCTGTTGTCCATACCTGGGGAGGAGGTTATATGTAGATCCCTACAATTGGTTCCCCCTTTCTACCCCACCTTCCCTCCCCACTCCTGGTATAACCACTCTCACCACTGGTCCTGAATTCCCTCTGTCTCCAGTGTCTATTTGTACCAGTGTACATCCTCTGGTCTAGCCAGATTTGTAAGGTAGACTTGGGAACCTGATAGTGAGAAGGAGGAAGCATTGAAGAACTAGAAGAAAGCTGTATTTTCATCATTGTGTAGCAATACAGTTTAAAAAAAAAAAACGTACTCGAGTAATTTTAACAGAGTTTGCCCAGCAGAAGCAGGAGTTGTTGGGACAAGCAGTGGAAAAACACCCTGGACAAGTGAACACCTCTTCTTAGGTTGTCTCCCAAACCCAGATATTTACATTATAATTCATAACAGTAGCAAAATTACAGCTATGAAGTAGCAAAGAAAGTGACATTTTGGCTGGAGATCACCACACCTGAGGAACTTGATGAGAAGATCATAGCATTCAGAAGGTTGAGAACCACAGTTGTATAGGATCACCATGAGTGAGAATCAATTCTATGGCAGTGGATTTGGTTTGGTATTTTTAAAATCATCCTTTGATCACACCTATGACTCAGCTTTATGTCGAGCAAGATGTCTTCAGGCAGACATCTCCAGTGGTGATTATACATAGATCTCGTGGGTCATCTCTTTAACATCTCATCAGTAAGTCCTGAGAAGATAAAGTGAAAGTCCTTTTAGGGTTTTAAGGTTGTGTGAATCTGAACAAGACTGATTTAAAATGTTGTGGGTCTCTTGATAATACTTATCTAAAATATGAAAGAGAGTGTTGGCTGATTTTTCTAATTCAGAATACTAATTTTTTGAGAAGTACAATAACATGTCAAAGATTGTATTGGCCAGTCATATAGAAAACCAAAAATCAAAATTCAATTTTTCCTGACCTTATATTTTCCATCTTCCTACCTTGAACTGAACTTTTATGCCATTGGAACATCAGGAAGGAAGGAAGAGAACTTCACCGTCATGGTTAACAAAGTAAATTACAATTCTACATATTATATTTTCAGACAAATAAATTCTTATAAAAGCAGCTTACCAATCATGTTTACCTTAGTTGCAGGGTAAGGAAAAAATGGTGTGAAAATATGGAGGTGGAGAAAAAGTCATTTCAATTAAGCAACGTCATTAAAAAAGGATGCTTTTGCCCTGAAGTAGCATTGAATCATAATACTTGATGGTAGCTTATGAATTCACTTACTTATATATTCTAGGTCAGGTCATATTTCAGTACCTGCTACATATTTTATTCTACCTATCAAAAGAAATAAGAAAATGCCAAACAAATTATGCTAAATGTTTTCAGTGTCTTTTAAAAGTAAACTTAGCATTCTATTTTAGGGAGATATACCAATTCTGAAATACCTTAGAGTAGTTTGAATATCAGGAGTAACTTTGAATTCTGGCATGGTTCTGATTTACAGCTTAATAACTCCACTTTCTAGAAATAGAGTGCAGTTGTTATTTACAGGTTGAAATACTACCATTTTCTCTGGATGCAGTAATAATTTAGATTCATGAACTCTCCATTATTCATGCAGCCCAATTTAATATGAACTGTGTTGCTGGTGTTCAGAGTTTGTGAAGAGCGTGTCTTGATGTTACAGGGAGCTTCATAGCAAACAGATGTAGAAGTACCTTCATGGATCAGAACCTAAGAAGCAGGGCAACCAATGTAATAAATAAAAGATGATTGCTTTGAAAAAATATCCGACTTCAGGAAGATAGACATTTTTAAAGCAAAAATGTAAAAGTTATTATTTAAAAAATAAGATGGATTGCATTTTATTACTTTATAAAAGGATTGTAATTTTTGAAAGTTGAAGTGTGTCTGTGGTGAGTTCCCTGACTTTGGAACTTACATATCTGTCATCATGAAAACAAAATTTTAGAAATACTACTAACTTGAGCATTGATCCAGCGAGTGAGTTTCCCAACCTCTCTCTCTCTCTCTCTCTCTCTCTCTCTCTCTCTCTCTCTCTCTCTCTCTCTCTCATTTTGAGCAGCATGGCACCATGAAAAACTCTAAAATAAACCGTCTGACTGAGGATCTGAGTCTTTGTGAATCACTCAGTATGGAATCAATCTTCATTCTCTTTTTGTTTGGATTTCTGCCACTCTCTCTGTATGTCTCTCATCTTTCCTTTTGATCTAATTTTCCCAGTCTCATTTCAGATTGATTTTTTTAATATAATAATTTTATTGACATAGCTTACAAGCAATTCTGATGTCTGCTCACCTCAAGTGGGATTGTACAGTCACTAATACTATCATCTCTCAATTTCTCCTGCTCTTATTTGATATCCTTCAAGGAACCATTGCTTCTTTGCTATTTCTGCAGTTATCTACCTAGACTTTCATGTACCGAGCAATCATAAATATACAAATGAAGATATTCAAATCTGACATGATTAATAAAGTAAAGAAAATAACAGCCTTAATAGAGAGGGGAGGACATATGCAGCAAAAAAACAAACAACTAGTTGATAATTACATGGTTCATCAGTGATATATTGTGCTTTGGAGCTATCATCCTTTCTGTGGGGCCCTTCTGAGAGGTTCTGTCTAATTATTTTGCCGGTGTGTTTTAGGTTTCCATGTCCCTTCATAATTGGTTGGTTGCATGCTTCTCAACTTCTGATACCTCTTCCCATCAACACCTCATGAATACACAGGCTGGCGTGCTTCTTCCATGTGGGCATGGTTGCTTCCCTGTTACATGGTCATGTGTGTTATTACAAACATTTAAGAGTTCAGATGCTATATCATTTGATAGTCAGGCATCATTAGCTTTCTTAATATGTGTTTATGTACACTTTTGTCTTTAGCTATTGTGTCAGGGAGGTGGGTGTCATACAATGTCAAATTATTAGGAAAAACTGTTCTTGGACTGATGCAAGATTTAAGTATAAGCCCCAAATTCTCCTGCTTTCTTGTTGTAAAAATGTGTGTGTGTGTGTGTGTGTGTGTATATATATATATATATATATAAAATTTATCCTACCCCTCAGTTATATTTGCCCATTATTCACATTTCAATAGTTCATCTCTTATAACATTCAATTGTTGAGATATGTTAAGAGAATACCCTCTCCTTGCTGACAATTTTAGAGCACCTACCTGTCATTTATTGGATCGCAGCTCTCCTTTCTCTGATTGATTCTTTAATCCTGAAAAAATCAGATATTTAAATCTCAGAGAAAAGCATCTTGTAATTCTCATTCTAAAAATGGGAAATTAGGTTCTGTCAACCAGAATACATAGACAGAGAGCTGGAGGGGACAAAAAGCTAAAGGAAGGGATCTTCTAGTTCTATGATTCAAACATATAATGCATATAGCTAAACTCTGTGAGTCTGAACTGACTCCATTGTGATGAGTTTGGTTTTGGAAATACAGCAATTAAATGTCAGCAATTGTCAGAGTACATGTCATAGGGATTTCCTGATTCATAACAGTAGCAAAATTACAACAATAAATTAGCAACAAAAATAATTTTATGCTTGGGGGTGACCACAGCATGAGGAACTGTATTGAGGGATTGCAGCATTAGGAAGGTGGAGAACCATTGACTATAAGATGACCATAGTTAAACTCATATTTAATGATTGATGATGGGAAACCTCTCTGCAAGTTCAGGTTGAAGACAAATTCGCCAATTTTTATTATTGTTCAACCTTGTAATGAGGATATAACTGGAGTAAGTGGCCTGGGGACGTATCTGAACTCACCTGACTTCCTTATTGCTACAGCACAGGGGATTGCTTCTCCTTTACTTGTTCTGACACTAACCATTATTCCTACGCCACACTCCATCTTTGGTGGGATCAGTAATTCCTCATCAGGGCCATAGAGTAAGAAGACACCAAAAAGGACTTACTAAGGAAGCGAGGGGCCTTGGTGGAATAGAGGTTGCACATCAGACGTCACTCATTTTCCATTTACAAAATTCAGACCAAACTTAAAGAGGATACTATTTCAAGGACAATAGTGTGGAATTTTTTCCTTTCAGTATACTTTTTCAATCATTATGCTGAGCAAATAATCTAAGAATCTGGGTTATGTGAAGAGCGCTGCACCAGGATGGAGGAAGTTGGAGTGAGGATAGCACATATGTCTCCAAGAAGACAATTACAGTTCTGTGGTTAGGAGAAGGGGGGGGGGTGTCACCTCCCATGGGGAAACTTTACTTAAAATATTTACATAGACCCCAAGGGAAAAATATGCCTGGCAATAAGTTCCTAATTGGACACATTTGACCTGTCTTCCATGCAGCCTTTAGTGATCCAATCCATAGGCTATAGATTGCTGCAACTTTGGACTCTATTCTCAAGGTGCCCAGCATCCTCTATTTGCCCTACAAGAAAGATTTGATGTGGAAAGCCTATTATGGGAATTAGGCTTTGCCTCAAACTCACCTTTAATTTTGGACAAAGACTGATACTATCTAGGGTGAGAAGAAGCTGATGATTGATAGTCCAAGGGCATGGAACTGGTGGGCATCGAGCTTTGGCTCAAATCTTTTATCTTGAGTGTGATCAATGAATAATCCACAAATTTACTATTTATATGGATCATTTGCTTCATTATGCCTTGTATCAATCCAGTAAGAACTGATCTGCTGCTATGTGTGAATATTATTAAAAGTTGACTTTTCACCAACCTCCGTTGTTTGTATAAATAATGTCTAGTAATTTAGAGTTTAATCTGTACAAATCAACAATTCATGCATTTAGGTTCTAAGCTAGCCTCTACTCATATAATTTTCTTTTCTCAGCTGTGTTTTAAATTCTTTACCATTAGTTAATTTGATGACACTCTTAATGTTTAATTATTCTGCCAACCAAAATGTCATCTGTTCGAAACCACCAGCTACCTCGGAAGGGGAAGCATGAGGCATTTTTATCCTATAAAGATTTACAAACTCAGAAACTGACAGGGGCAGTTCTCCCCTGTCTGTAGGATTACTGTGAGTCAACATTGACTAAATAATAGTAGAAGTGATGCCCAAGGGTGGTGATTGCTACTGCTCTCTAAAATCAAATAACAATGATGGCTCTAATTTGAGCCAGAGACATACCTAGACCAAGGATATATGAAAATAATTTTGGCTTGCACTTAATTCTAGTCACAGTCTAAGAGCAATTGGTTCTTGTGGTAGTTGCATAATCTGGTGTCAATTGGGGACTTGATAGGTTAAGAGTGAAGTGCTGAAGACTAGTCTGTCAATCAGATCATATTCTATGGTGGGCATGGCCTTCTCCTAAGAATTTGGGAGTTTCCTCGTCTGAGACAGGAGACACTTTCTCTGTTGACTTCCTGGTAGAGATTGCATATGAGACAAAATTGGAACTACTCTAGTGCCCTGATCTGGAGTAGCCACATGAATCTACCCTGGTTCTGGTTCAGGCAACCAAAAGCTTGAACCTGGAGAAGTCACATGAAAACCTCTGCCAGCATTGTGAGGCAAACAATACTACTGGATCTATGAGAGTTCCCACACACTGGCCTGTGAACCTCCTGCATTTGGTATCATTGCATGCATTTTGTGATTCTGAAGATGACTTTATAGATTGGTACCAGACATATGGGCTAATATTGGACTTATGACCTTGGACTGGACTCAGTTGGGGTGCTTTCTTAATGCACTCTTACCCTTTATATAAAACTCTTTCTTGGACACATTTGAGTTTCTATGGATTTTTTTTCTCTAATATACCTGGACTAATGCAGTTCTTATGATGCAGCTCATCGTAGTTGATATTTACGATCATAAAGAGATCATTGAAGATGTGGCTGCTATGGGAAAGTGTGGTGAATACCCTGGTTGCTTCCCGGTTATCAGATGGAACACTATCTGGTGTCTTCAAGGCTTATGTCTTCAAAGTCATATAGGTGAGGTGTCACCTAAGTCCAAGTGGAAGAAGCATTCCAGTCTGTTGTAAATAATAAAGAGTTGTAAATAAGAAAATCCAAATTCAAAGGAGGGAATGGCATCAGAGCTTAAAATGTGGACACATGCTTTGCAGAAGACTATGGATGATAGTACAAGCCTAAAATCCATTGACAGAGTCACACATGGATCTGAAAAACACACTCTCATTATATTTGAGGGATGTGAATTGCCTTGTAATGAGACAGAGAACATGGCAAAGTCCCTTATGAGAAACATAGGATAAAATGTAATATCACTTAACTTCCCTTTTGGCTCTTTTTAAAGTAGTTTCAGTTAAAAAAATGAAGGGGAGGTACACATGGTTAAGTCTTTGGCCAATTCTCTTTAACCACATAGCAGGATCAGAATAGTCTTGCCATAATGCAATATTCGTTGGAAAATGTATTTTTTAAAATAAATCATTTTATTGGGGGCTCATACTACTTCCATCATGATCAATGCATACATCAATTGGATGCATACCACATTTGCACACCTGTTGTTCTTATCATTCCCAAAATATCTTCCCTCAACTTAGACTCCCAGTACCAGATCCCCATATTTCCCCTCCCTCCTCAGTCCCCTTACCCTATTGAAGATGCAGTTAGATTAAAATTTAATACCTTATCATTTGATATCCCTTCTGATTTATTTAATTTTTTTCTAGGTTTTATTATTTTCTGCTTTGTTTTAGTTTGATTTTTATTAGTGTTACATTATTATCGCTTGTTTTTATAAAAAATGCTTTTCAGTATATGATATCCACTATAGGTATATCTAGAGAGGCAGTAACTGAACTAGTGGTATGGTTGGGGTAGGACAGATATTGGGGCGGAATGGGACACTAATGATGAGTATAAGAACAAATAAAATGTTGTGATGAATTGATTGTGATGATGATTGTACTACTCTTCTTGTGGTTAAATGATTGAATCATATGGTGTGTGAAGCATATTCCAATTAAACTGCTAAAAAATAAGGGCACAACATCAGATTTAGGGGAAGGTTTATTAAGAAGCTACCATATCCAGATGACACATGATGATTTAGTGAAAGTAAGGAGAACGTGAAGTCCTGACTGATGAAAACCAAAGACATCATGGAGGCTGGACTTGTTAAGTGCAGCCGAGGCAGTTCTGACTGAAGGATCCCTTGCCTGGTGCTCTGCCATCCTCACAATTGCTGTTACGCTTGATCTCATTTTTGTAGGCACTGTGTCAGTTCATCTAACCAAGGTCGTTCCTCTTCTTCCCTCCCCTTCTACTTTATGATGCATGTTTTCCACGGACACGGCAGCAAGGAAATCAGACAATGTATTGCACTTGGTAAATCTTGCGCACAAGAACATTTTAAGTATTAGAGTAAAAAAAATCTCTTTAAAAACTCAGATGTGCATCCGCCAAGGCCTTACCTCTATATATGAGAACTTGATAATGAATAAGGAAGACTCTAGAAAAATCTGGACTCTGGGATTGGTGAGGAATAGTGAAAGACCCATGCAGAACAGCACAAACGTGTCTTGGAAGAAGTAGTCAGAATGTTCCTTAGAAGGAAGTATCGCAAGACTTCAACTCATATATTTTTGTTCTTATGAAGAGAAACCAGTTTCTGGAAAAGGAAGTCATGCTTAATAAAATAGGGGGTCTGAAATGAGAGGAAGACATGCTATCGGATGATTTGAGATGTTGACTGCAACAAAAGGCTCTCTCAAACTGATAATGTCAGGATGGTGTAAGAGAAGATGTTGTTTCACTGTCTTGTACATGAGGTCCCTGTGGTATGTTATAGACTTGACAGTATGCAACAACAAAACTAATTATTTAGTAATGAATGTTTCCCAAAACTTATATTGAGTATTTTACAAACACAGCAATAGGTAGGAGAGT
The DNA here is from genome assembly GCA_004026705.1 of Nesogale talazaci. Taxonomy (NCBI): domain Eukaryota; kingdom Metazoa; phylum Chordata; class Mammalia; order Afrosoricida; family Tenrecidae; genus Nesogale; species Nesogale talazaci. The sequence continues at coordinate 112,916 of PVJH01004105.1, read as the reverse complement.
ATTGTTGAGTATAATACTAAAGCCAAAATTCATGTCATCGAATTGGTTCACAATCAAAGCAACTGTATGGGGTTTCCAAGACTATAATTTTCAGAGGAAAAGAGACTCCAATTTCTCCTGAGGACTGGCTAATGTGTTTGAACGACAGACTTTGCAGGTAGCAACCCAACCCTTAACCAACAGTATTAGATATGTGGTCTCAATTCTAATTGGGATAAGAATAGCCACTACCTCATGCATCAGTGTTTTTGAAAGTGGATGAAAACTCATCCTGGGGACACTGGAATGATGCAATGGTAGGGATGAAAAAGTAAATACCTACACTTCACCCTCCCTGGTCATGTAATTTAGTACAGACTATTTTAATTGCCAGGAGAACATGAAGTACTTTTTTTTCCCTGCAAAGGGAATGATCGACTAAATAAGTTTGGGAACCTATATTATACATTATGTAATTACTGTGTGGCTCAGAGTCAATTCAAAATCATTGTAGCTGTATAGGACAGTATAAAATTGCCCAAGGAGTTGTTTTCATCTGAATCTTTATGGGAGCAGATATCCAGTCTTCTTTTCCTGTACAGTGACTGGTGGGATGAAACTAGGGACTTTCCTGTTCGCAGCAAAGTTCTTAACCATTACACACAAGGGTTACAGGGCTCTTTCATAGGTTAGAATGAGACTTAAAAAATTTTAACATGAGTTAAATGAAGAAGGTATAGTATAAAATAAGCACTGTGCAAGTTTTCAGTGCTATCAATGTTAAATTATTTTAAATTATTCATTTGGAACTCTCCTCTTTCCATATCTTACAGCAATTAACAAAATCAGTCATTTTGAGATTCTAAATGAAATACTGGAACTCACTTGCGAACACTTTAACATAATGATGAGCATAAATATTTAAGTATAGTTATATACTTGTTATATACCTGGAAACATAAGTGTATTTATTTTGTAATTTTGCTATGCACTATAGCAAACACATGATAATTCTAAAGAATAATTTAATGATTACAGTATCTTCCATTCAGTAATACCTAAAAATTATATTACAGTTCCTTCAGCTATTTTTAAAGAATGGGCTAAAATCAACATATACATTTAAGTCCTCCTGAACTGAACCCAGTATCTTCTTAGTGGTAATTACCTTTGTGGAGCCATTGTTTGCCAATTTGATGAATATCTCCAATTTTTCCAATTTATACTTGCTCTTTCTGCTTAGAAATTCCGAGAACATCTTATATTTCAAGTTTGATATTATATTCTATCTAAATTCTGCATTTTAAAATTTAACCTAATATTGATTTGAAAGTGTGCCCAAATTTAAAATTAGAACTCTTCCATTGTCCTTTACATGCAGTGTCTATGCACCATCCATATTTTTTTATTTTCCCCACATGTCTTATTACCACTTTATAAACATCTTATTTTCATTGTCTATTCTCTTATCATACTTTGATTCAAGGAAAAATCATTGTACATATTTGATGTCTTTGTTTTAACTCTTTTGTTCCAACATCCAGAATAATGCCAAGAACACATATCGTTTGTGTTGAATGCCTCTGAGTTGGCTCCAATTCATAGCTACCCAATTTACAATAGAAGAGAATACTGCATAGTCTTGCACAAAATTCACATTTTTTGTTATAGTTGAGTTTGTAGTGTCTTAGGCCATCTCATTGAGAGTCTCTTCCCAACATCATTCAAGTCCATACATTCTTCTGTGATCTTCCTGAGTTATTTTCTGACTTCCACACCGATATGAGTCAGTGTTTCATTCTGTGACCATGACGCATAATTGGCTTGATGGAATCCAAGCAGGACAACAATGTGAAGTGATCAAAAATACCATCGTTCGGTTCAAAATCAGCTTAGACCACAAAGTGATGACCTTGCTCTTAATCCCTTGTACAAGAGGTCTTGCTCAACTTATTTGGGTGAAATCAGTTTAAGTTATTGACTGTTACTTTCATGAGTATTTATTGTGAATCCAATTGTGATGAAATCCTTGACAATTTTAATCTTTTCTCCATTTAACATACTGTTATCTATTTATCCAGTTGTGAGGGATGTCATCTTCTTTATAATAAGCTACAGTTCATACTGAAGGCTGCAGCCCTTGATTTTCATCAGCAAGGGCTTCAAGTTCTAGCTTTCAGTGAGCAATATTGTGTCTTCTGCATATGGTGGTCTGTTAAGGGGCTTTATTTGAATTCTGACATGCTGTTCATCTATTACAGATTCTTGATTTATTGACTTAGAGTACTGATTTAGTAAATATGAATAAATGATAAAATTATAACATCACTTTCTTGTCTCTAAACCAGACTGGAGACTCTAAATCTATTAGAACTGCCCCCTTGTTCATTCCACATTCTGATTATTAATGGTTGTTTACTAGTTTCTTTTCATTTTGAGTTATGTCCTTTCAGCAACTGAAGGTTCCCAAAGCTTCAGTTCATCCATGTTGCTAAGGTTGACTCAAGTGGCCAACCTATTTCTTCCTGGGTTGTGGTTTGAGTGCATTCCAAACTGAGAGGTTCATCTGCCTGCACTATATGTGATTATCTTCCCTGCTCTTAGTCAGATTTTAGTGGCTGATCCCTCATAACTATTAAGACATGAAAAATAATGATAACTTATAAATTATCAAGGTTTCATAGGGAAGGACGGGGAGGGGGGGAATGAGGAGCTGATACCAAGGGCTCAATAGAAGGAAAATTTTTGAGAATGATGATGGCAACAAACATGCAAATGTGTTTAACCTAACGGATGGATGTATGGATTGTGATAAGAATGAACTATCTCCCAGGCTGAGCCCCGGTGGCGTAGTGGTTGGGCGTGGGACTGAGGCCCACTGGGATGGAGGTTCAATTCTAGCAGCGGCTCCACAGGAGCAAAGGCTGAGCCTCCTACTCCCACCACCAGAGAGCAATGATGCCCAAAAGACAACAAAAAAACCCAAACACACAAAAGAATTAACTATCTCCCAATAAAATGATTTTTTTTAAAAAAGAATTATATCAGTGGTACATATCTGTCTCTTTTCAGAATAAGATGTTTTCACACATGTGACTTATGCCCCTGAGTTTCTTGAGTTTAGGACCATAGGATGGGTAATTATGGTTGAAAACTCAAGGGAAAATGTCTGTTTCACCAAATAGTAATTAATTTGTATACCCTTCATTGAGTTTCTGTCTAGATTCTGTCTTCAGGCTTTTTCAAACTATCGTTTTATTAATATTGCTAAAATATTTTGCTATAACTTCATAGATATTTTCCAGAGAAGTTGAAAGAGTTTGTATCAGGCAGAGTAAGGGTAATTCTGTAGTAATATGAAGTGCTTCATGATGAAGTTCCTTTTAGGTAGCTTTGGGTACCTTGGATCATCAACTTTCCATTTCATTTAATAGATTATAATTAAGATTTTACATATCATTAAATATTATTCTATACCTTGGTTGCTGTTATGAAAATTATTGTAGTCTAAACCCTAATATAACTAGAATTTTTCATTAATATTAAATAGCTTCCATAAATATTCTTGCACATAAAATATTACAGCTTATGTTGGTTATATTGTTATTACATGTAATTAAAACTTTTGAATAAAGTTTGTATCTTTTATTGGTACTTTCCCCAATATGCCCAGAAGATTACATCGATATATTCTTCTGAATTACAAAATTCTATGCCAGACAAATCCATGCAGACAAAGTAGAAACATGGCAGTAACTAAACATTAACAAAATAATGGACTGGCCTATCTAGTATCATTGACAACTCTATGGAATTTTCTATTTACTCAGGAGTGCTATATTTTTAGCAGAGGAGTCAATTTGAAAATTAAAAGAAGCAATAGAAGAGTTTTTCTTTATCTACTCATTTTTTTTTTAGCCACTGTATTTTGACTTTCAATGGTTCCTTATCTAAATAGATACCTTCAATGCTGTTTCCCATTCTCTGACTCCTTTCCTTTGTCAGTTCTATTTTAAGAAATTATTGTTTTAATATCCTAAACTTTGTGTCCATTTATTATTGGCTCTTTAGCTCAATCTATGGCATCAACTGTTATACTCATGGGCCCAGAATTTCCATGCTTTATCTTTCTTCTCATGTTTTATCATCCAACTAACATATTTAATACAAAAAAAATGTTCACTAGCTATAAAGTACTAACTTATAAATCATATTGCTAACTTATACTATTTTCCTGCTTGATGTAGATAGATTTTTTAAAAAAGTGAACACAAGCTAATTCCAAGGAAAATAACTTTAAAATTGTCCATACAGTCAGTGGATGGTTTCAGACTACTTCTCTTCGTAACCTACCTTTCATAGTTTCAGGACAATCCCTGAAAAGGAAACTTTTTGCACCATGGGAATAATGATTTTGAGGTGAGGGAAAGTATCAAATTTTAAACAAAATCAGTTTTGTTATCTAATCATAAAAGTTTTGCAAAAGTTTACATGAATGATACCCCATATAAATAAATCATTTTAGGTGGATCAAGCATTTTAAGATAGATTGGGAAGAATTCAAAAATGAATTTAAGATTTAAAACTCGGCTGTTTTATAATATTTCAATTTATTCATCTCAATAAGTTTTCTGAAAGGACACAGGCAATCAATTTTTCTAATAAAAATTGTAGTTCTTAGGAAGAAGAATCAAAGAAAGTGGAATATAAAATTGTGGGGAAAATACAGGAAAATTTCCTAGCTGGCTTTCCCTTCATCCCAGCTACACCTGCTCATTGTTCCTGGGTAACAACAGCTGTTCTGTGAGGATCTTTCTGGAAGCTACCTTACATTCACCCGATAGTCCTGGCTTTGACTCATGAGATTTATCTTTGATCCCCAAACTCACAGAACTTTTTAAGGGCAGAAAACTTGAGTCTCAAGAGGATGACTAAAGTGTCATTTTGACATGGTGCAAATCAAAGTTCAGAATTTTTAATAGAGAGATTAGAGAGATGGAAACATGATCTTCAGACAGATATAAACTAAGGTAGAAGATAAGTTGAGAAACAGTAGCATCATATTTTCATGTTTTGTGTATTAAAGAGGGTTATATATTTATAATAATACCTTTTTACTTTCCTTTGTATAATTATGGTTTTTTAAATTACATCAGCATTAACATGGACAGAATTTTAAAGTTAACTTCAACCCACCTTTGTTTGCATCATCAAATCTTTCTTTCCCCCTCATTCTCTCTCTTTTTCCCCCTCTTTTTTCTTTTCTTTTACCTGCTTTTTCTTTTTCTTTTACCTGCTTAACTTTGTTAACCCCATCCCATCCATCTGACTACTTCTAGGCAGAATATTGAAGAATTTTTTTTTTACTTCTACTTAGCTCTATAGTTCATGGCCCAATAAAAGTAATCCCTCATCAACAATTAGAGAATCTTTGTAAGGCACTGAGAATAAGTTCTGATGGTGCAATGCTTAGGCACTCAGTTACTATTGAAAGGTCAGCATTTAATCTATACGCCACTCCACAGAAGAAAAATATAGCAGTCTTGCTTTTATGAAACTCCAACTGTGTTTGGAAACCTTGTGGAACAGTTCTAGTCTCTCATGTATGCTCATTCTATGTCAGAATCAACTCAAGGTAAACAGATTTGGGTCTGGGGTTGGTTAGGTTATCTGTTGCAACAAAACAAAACAAAGAAAAAATCTCTAACTGCAATCAATTTCATGCTGACTCAGGTAGCACAGTGGTTACACATCCGCTGGTGTTATATAAGGTCAGAAGTTCAAAACCAGCTGCTCCTTGGAAGAAGGAGAGGGTTTTCTCCTGCCATAAAGAGTTAGCGTCTTGAAAACTCACAAGGGAAGTTCTATCCTGTTCTACAGGATGGTTATGAAAAGATATTTGCTAGCTTTCCAGAATTTGCTACCTGAATTGCTGTAATAAGTAACTAACTAAACTCATGCCCATTACTTTTTTTCAATTATATTACTAATTGAATATATTTTCTTAACACCAGATAATGTAAAAATTAATATATTATAGCCTCTGACCTTGGAAAGTATCTAATAGTTGCGGTCAACTTCATTTAGAGTTGCCGTGGAGGTTGTGCGACGTGTGCAGAGAAGTGTGCTTGGAAGGACTATCAGTAGCTCACTTTCAAAGTGCAGCCAAACAGCCTTCTTGATTTTGCTTGTGCAAACCACTCAGATGTCGATCCTCTGCCTTCTGTCTCCAGCCACACACAATGTCCTCACTGCGCCTGCCACCTTCATATCTTCTTGCATTTGCCCATAGTGTTTCCACTGACCGAACTCCCTTAATTCCTTAAACAGTTATAGCAGTGGTTCTCAACCTTCTTAAAACTGCAACCCTTTAATACAGTTTCTGCCATCTGCCTTCCTAATGCTTTCTTAATGTTGTGGTGACTCTCCAACCATAAAATTATTTTCATTGCTACTTCATAACTGTCATTTTGCCACAGTTATGAATCAGGGGAACAGGTTATGACCCTGTGAAGAGGTTGTTCGACCCACAAAGGGGTTGTGATCCACAGGTTGAGAGCCTCTGAGTTATCGTCTTGGAAATCCACAGAGGTCACTATGAGTCGACATTGACTCTATGCCTTTGAGTTTAGTATTTTATTTGGTTTGGTGAATCAATGAAGCACTCTGGTGTCAGAGTGGGTTCTCAGTTGGGCAGTTAACCACAGTGTCAGGAGTTTGAAGCTACAAGTCTGACTCCAGGACAATGATACTCTGTGCTCCTGTAAAGACTTACACTTCAGAAATCTGAAGGGGCAGTTCTCTCTCCCATAGGGTCCCTGTGAGTCAGCAATGTTTCTCTGAGAGAGATGGTTCTGTGACTGATATACTTTGCTTATTTCTTTCTTAATCTGCAGGTTTGTTTTGATAATTAAAACTGTGCTTCTCCAAATTTCATGTAATCTTATATACTGAAATTTAGAAACGTGTTACCACCTTCAATATCAACATACTTTCTTTCACGTGATCTGGTCATATCTCTTTGGAGTCTATGGGTGCATATCAGTCTGTGCTAAATTAGCAAAGCAGATGCCGTGCCATGCATTCCAACAGGGCTTGTATTAGAAAGGGAACCAGAGGTTTATGTGGGAAGCCAAATGCTGTTCCCATCGCTAGTGATGCCTTTATTGACCTTTACGGCCGGTTCCTGTTTATAGCTTAATTTGTCTTTAAGTTTAATATGTATATATGTATTTATTTCCTGCCTTTTTTCTGATAGTTTATGGTTTGTGTGACCTTTATGCCTATTGATCTGTTTCATATGTGGCCTTTATGATCATTGGTAGAATATTAGTAAAGCTGTTTCTATGCACTAGGAAGATCACCTAATTAGCATACGGACTTGTTTGAGAACTGCTTCCTGCCATTTGTTCCCGCCATATTATACGCATATGATTGATTATTCACTTTTGTCCCTCATTTCCATATGTGTACCTCCCCTATATTCACCTTGCCTTTTGGCTCAATAAATGAGACTTGATCAGAATGAAGACTCAAGAAATGAGTCTTGTCTCCTTCTCACATCTCTTGCCCTCTCCATACCCAGCCCCCCTTTCAGGAACCCACGTTGACTGATCCGTGGGTCGGATCAGGTTTACATATCTATGAAAGCAGAGTGGGGGAAAAAAGCAGGAAAGTTGTGCTAGATGTTGCAAAAAATCTGTTGCAGGCAATGAGCTCAGCCATCTTCTAAAGAGTAGTTTACAGTTCACTCAAGTGATGGTGTCACATGGAACAATCTCAGGGAAACAACACCCTGATTGCAACTACCTGCCACCCTGAGCTAGGCGGTGCACAGGACCCCAGGGGAGCCCACTGCAAACTCATTTTGGAAGTTAGTACTTGTGCAGTTGTCCGCTTGCAACCGTCACTACAAAATAATTGCTTCTTTTTCCCTTCTGCCTTTCAAATAATGAGAATCTCTCATGATCAGATTTGGACCTAGAACTATACTGAAAAGGAAATCTAGGAGAAAAAGTTCTGTAAGTCGTTCTTCTGATTCAGAAAGAAAGGCATAAAGGACTGGGTAACATTTTTAGTTGATAGCAGACAATCTGTTAAATAGGAAAACGCTAAATCTAATGTCTGAGAAAATCATACATCGTTACCTTAGAATGTTTTTCAAGTTCCACGTCTTAGTTGTTTAGATCTTTAAATATCAGCCTGAAGCACAAGTATATTGAATATAATTAGAGACCATCAATATCATCTCTTTTTGTATTAAGATAGTAAGACTGTTTCTGTAAAAGCCATACCACAATTTGCTATGAAAAGCAGTCAAACAGAAATCCATAAAAATTTGAAAACTTATCAAAAGGAGTGTACATATAATATATGAGTCATGAACATTAAATCAAACATTTGAAGAAATGAATCAGCTCCAGCTGATTATTAATACTTATATTTAAAATTAAACTACAGAGCTAAAAGCATATTAATTTGGGGTAATCAATCTTTAATTTAATTCCAATGTCAAGTATCCTAGATAGACTGTCTGCTTTCAGAGAGTAGAACACAATTTTCCATTTTGCTTTGTAAAATTGAAGAATGTGAGGTTTTTGTAGAGTAATATCACCATCTTGTGGTATTCTAAGATATTGCTGCAAGGAATATTCATAGACTTTCATAACAAAAACCCTCAAACTCACTAGGCAGACTCAGTGATATGGTAGCATCTGCCATTCCGAACTGCCAACCTTGGAGGTAATAGCTCAATTGCTCAGCAGCAATAGGAACATAGACGGGACCTTCTATTCCCACCAAATGTCTCCATCTGGGAAACTCCCAGGAGTATTTCTGAGTTTGCTTTGAGCTTTTTTTTATCATTAAAATGATGGTACTACCTTTTAGGTTTTGTATCATAGAGTAAAATTCTTTAGCCAATAGATTAGTATTTTGTGTCAATCTTTATAGATATGACTTTGTGTCAAACATCTAAAATATTATTATATTAGAAAATGTCTACCACATGGAGATTTTCAATAAATGTAATATCACCTAAAGTTCTTTTTAATGGTTTATTTTCTTGTGCTTATTTTAAGTACATTAGAAGAGGGGTATGTTCTCATTCATGAAAAAACTTCCAAAGCTGAGAGCAGTGTGTAGCACAAATTGGTCCAATAAATTCTTGATAGATGTGAACGAGCACGTGAATGAATGAATGGCCCATCTTTTAAAAGTGGCCCAGTTTTTAAAAATTTGTGCAAGTCAGAAGTTAAAGTTATTGTGCATTTCAAGTAACACAGTTGATAAACTGTGAGAGATTTCAAAGTTTTGTGGTGTTTTTTTTTTTTTTCAGTCATGCTTTTTGTATGGCTATGTCCTTGGGAAATACAATGGGGCTTGCTTTCATTTCAATTCCATTCACTATATTTTGGTGAAATGCTGGTTAGTTGCTGGCTCAATTTGGTTTCTCAGCAGTAATACACTAGAATGGAAAGTATGTGGCTTTTGGAGTAATTTGCATGGCTTTTCACATCTAGTTTTTCCAGTAATGCGATGTGGGACAATTAAACTTTCTGAACTTCTGCTTTCATTCCTGAATAGAATATAATGAAATCATCATCCATCGCTTCTGAAGAAAATTGAATATCAGATTTGTAAGCTGGAAATAGGAATTTTAAATATTTCGCTATTCAAATTCAACATGTTCTAATTTCTAAGGGTCATGTATTTTGTGAGGCATCATGTAGCTGTAATATGGGGAAGTACAGGCATGTAAGACATAGTCTTATTCTTAAAAGCTTGTATTATATACTTGTTAAATCAAAATTACTACCAACAGAAAAATTAATATTATTTATTCTTGTTTGAAGTTCTAGTTAAGTTTAAGTTTTGATATTTATTAAAATAAAATTTTCTATTTGATATTACAATGTTGGGAATCACTGATATAAAAATACATTATTAGCCATAAATATATATTTCCAATCATTTAAAGTACTATTCTTTAATATTTCAGAAATATGTAATGGTGATGGTGAATAAACAGATCTCATGGCATAATATAAACAACTTTGTAAAATGTATTTATTTTTTGTGGTTAAAAATAATTTGGTTTCAGATGAAAGCCTTGGTTGCTTCCATGATTTTGTTTTCTTTTCTGTTTGCTTGAAATGAAATCTTTCAAGACATTTTAATTTACAGGTGCTGTCATGATCGATTAGTTGGAATGTCCAGTTCGTTACAAAAATCAAAACTCCTGACTAGTCTTCAGATATGCCCCTCCTGGCATAGCGGCTTCAAGTTCTCCACTGCTTACTGTCAGTTTGCCTTTCAACAGACGGAAAGCAAAATGCACAGTGGACAGGTGATAGAATCTTATTTACTTATGAATTATGTCTAATTTCTTGGACTTAACTGTTAAACCTAATTCTCTCTGGAGCTCTGTGGTTATTATTATTTTGTTTTCCTTTGAAGTTGCCTGGCATGAATGTTTGAGAGTCCTTTGTGTCTGTATATTAGGAATCGCATCTGTTTTTTCTGGTGGTCCAGTTGTGTTATCTTATACCTGGATAACATGTAAGTCCCTCATCTCTGAAAACTCTCAGAATACAAGCCTGTCTCATAGTAATAATGCTCTTTACACACACAAACACACAAGCGCGGGTGGGCATGCGCACGCCACATATTTATCCATCGATTGCTTGTTCCTGGAAAGAGTCATAACACAGGGCAGAGTTGACTTTGCTTTTAGCAGGCATTAATTAAGTCCCAGTGTGCTGTGTGTTCAAATCTTAGAAAGCAGCATCCTAAGCGAGAGCACAGATGCCGTGATTTCAACTCAAGGCTGCCCTATAGGACAGAGTAGAACTGCCCTTGTGGGACACTATGACTACAGCTCTATTTGGAGGTAGAAATCCTCATTTCCTAGCAAAGCGGCTGCAGTTTTTGAACCGCTCATCTCACAGGTAGTGGGTTAGCAGTCCAGCATCTAGCCACTAGCTATCAGGGTTCTGTCAAAAAGAATTTTTTTGAAAAACCTTTTTGTGATTATTTTATATATTCAAAGAAGATCAGACTTTTCAAGAATTATTAAGCCACTTCTCATATTTCTTCTTTTGAAAGACAACATTTGATCTAGCAATTTATTTTGTAATTTTATATTTATTGCAACTTTGGTGCAAAATTCAATTCTAACCTTGAGTTACACAACTTTACGCTTTGATCTATCAAACTGTCTTGTGTAAACTTTGGGTAATGTACCAGAAAAAAAAACAACACAACCACTTCAGAGTTGCATTGCTTTAAAAGGTTTGGGCAAAACTAAATTCTATGGATAGAATTGGACATGTGTTAGCAATACTTCATTCTCTATCGGAGTGCACCTTCAATTGAAGTTAAATTGTATGATAAATTATTTCATATGCTACATTAATGATACCTCACAAGTGTAAGTGAAAATCACTTCCATTCAAAAGAAATATATGTATTATAGATGATTATCAAAGGGCTAGAGCAAACATGGTTGATGTTTATAAGGCCATCAATTGCCTAACTAGACACTTAATAATGTGTGAATCAGGTCACATAAATGAGAAAAATTTATGTGATGTGTAATGATATAAATTAAAATTCAGAATAAAATAAAAAAGGCTTAATGAAGAACATTTATAAGTACAATGAGTCATTAAACAGCCAAGTGTCGCTATAAGCCAAAGCTGCCGAGACATCTTTGCCCTTTTATAGAATCCTCCTGGGATGCTTCTTATTGGGGAGATTTGAGAATGGGAAAAGAATCAATAGACTTTTACCATTCTGAGTTGATTATATGGCTGAATTAATATGATTGTCTTTTTAAGTTGTGAAGGTAAAAGATAAGGAAATTCAATTAAATGATCCCAACTTTTCAGAATAATAAATGTTAACACACTGAAACCCTGTTTATCATCATCTTAGGATTTTTTTTCTCTTACCCATGTGCTGTTTTTCCATATTGACCAAAATATAATTTATGGTACATGGATAATAAGTCTAAATTTGTGCACAGGCTGCACTAGATCTCTTTCCGGTATATATTTCTGATAATCTTACCTGCAAATATGGTTGAAGAAATATTGACAATATGAAACTTTTAGAAGTAAGCTATGCTAGAAATGTTCTATTTACCTTCACAAAAGTAAATCAACCCTTCAATTTTCCTTGTTAGTACAAAACCCTCTGAAGTTTAAGTATACTTTCATGAGCATTGACTATGAAAAGTGGGATCCCTGCTGCCATAGTGGGTTAAGCATTGGGCTATTAAAGACTTGTAGAAAGATGAGGCTGTCTACTTTGTAGAGACTTATAGATGATGAAACCTAAAGGGGCACCTAGTGTTGGAATGGATGGTGGTGGAGTTTCCTATGTAAACTGAAATGTAACAACAAAGTAAAGCAATCACCACAATCAATAATAGTACAACTGGATTTTGATTAATTGGATGGCAATCATCTATGGGCTATTTCAAATGAAAACACCTTATAGTTTTTTTTTAATAAAAGGTTTATCTGAGTCAACCTTCTTTCTTAGAAAAAGGACATCTGAGATGTGTTTATGAAGGGGAAAAAATAGTTCAGAGAGGCAATTATTCTTAAGATCCAGTGACTCTTTCAAAACCACATGAAGACTTCACTTAAAGAGCTATGGTTCCTTAATGGCCAAATTTAAAGAGGGGTGCTATGAAATGATAACATAAATGTATCAAATTGTGGCAAAGTACAGATTGTCAGTCTCATACTAAAAAAGTAGGAGAAAGAGCAGTGTCTCTCCTGTATTCTTGGTATCTTCAGTAAAAAAAGAAAGGAAGTGGGCAGGTCTGAAACTGAACATACTCCATATTTGTGAGCTGTGGAGAGGAAGATGAGCTATTGCTGCCACGGTTAGGTGCTGTCCACTTGGAGCTGACTCATAGTGACCCTTAGTACAGCAGAACGAAGCACTGCTCACACTGTTCCATCTTCACAATAGTTCTCATATGGATGCCCATAATTGCAACCACTGGGTCAATCCTTTGCCTTGTGAGGTCTTCCTGGTCTCTGTTGGCAACATGTCCAAAGTATGTCAGATGAAGTCTTGCCATCCCTGCCTGTGTGGAGCATTCTGACTCTTCTTTTTCCAAGACAGATTGTGTGTCTTTTCGGCAGTCCAGGGTACTTTTCATCTTCTTTACCAGTACTAAAATTCAAAGGCACTGATTCTTTTTCAGTCTTCCAGACTCAATATCTAACATTCGCATACATTTAAGACAATTGAAAATACCATTGTTTGAATCTGACATATCTTAGTCCTAAACATAAGGCCATTGATGATTAACACTTTAAATAGTTCTGATGCAGCGAATTTATTCAGTGTAATGTATCTTTTGATTGCTTGACTGCTGCTTGCTTGCATGGGTATTGATTGTGGATAAAAGTGAAACAAAATTCTTGACAACTTCAATAGTTTTCCTCTTTATCATGATGTTAAATATTGGTCCAGGACTTTTATTTTCTTTACATTGGGTTGTAAACCATGCTGAATGTTGCAATCCTTGTTCCTCATCAGCAAGTGCTTTAACACCGCCTCACTTTCTGTAAGCAAGATTGTGTCATCTGCATGTCAGAGATTGTTAATAAGTCTTTCTTCCATCCCGATAAAACATTCTACTTACATAATCCCAGTTTCTCAGGAGGATTTGCTCAATTTATAAGTTAATCAACTCTGTCGAGAGGATACAATCCTGACTCACACCTCTCCAAATCTTAACCTATGCCTGACTCCCTTGGTTTATTCACACAACTGCCTCCTGATCTATGTACAAGTTCCTCATGAGCACAGTGATGTGCTGTGAAAGTTCTACTCTTCTCAAGGCTATTTAGAGTTTGTTTTGAGCCACAAAGTTGAATTTGTTTTCATAGTCAATAAAATGCAAGAAAACATCTCTATCTTCAGCCAAGGGTCATGTGACATCACCTATGAGATCTCTTTTTCCAAGTCCTATTCTGAGTCTAACCTGAACCTCTAGTTGCTCACTGTCAGTGTTCTGCTGCAACCATTTATAGGTAATTTCCATAAAAATGTTATTTTCATGTCATATTAATGATTTGTGCTATAGTTTGAGCATCCTATGTGTCACCTTTATTTGGAATGGAATAGCTACAAACATGGATCTCTTCCACACAGTTGGCCAAGAAGCTTTCTTCCAAATTTTCTGGAATATATGAATGTTTCCAGTTCTTCATTAACTTGTTGAAACATTTCAATATTTATTGTATCAATCCCTGGAGCTTTCTTTTAGCGAGTCCTTTAAGTTTAGCTTGAAGTTATTCCATTGGTAACCTTGGTTCTTGCACATGTGATACCTCCTGATAGTTTGAATTTCAACCAGTTCTATTTGGCAGCATGACTCTGCTACACTTCATCTTTTCTTTTGATGCTTTGTGCAGCATTCAATATTTTACTGATATCACGTCAAGCGTATTCAAAGCCATAGATTCAATTCTGACTTATAGCAACCGTGATGAGTAAGGTAGAACTGCCCTGGTGAGTTTCTGAGGTGGTAACTCTTTAGGGGATTAGAAAGTCCCATTGTTCTCTTGCATTTTCCATACAGAAGCAATTAACAATGCAATTCAAGATTCTACATTTTTCTTTAGTTATTTCCATTTATGCCATGCTGAGAGTATTCTAACTTTTTGGTTTTCTAACTCTAGATCTTTGGCTAGATTTGTATTAGTCCAGATAGACTAGAGAAACAACTTCATAGACACACATATATGTCTAGGCAAGGGTTTTATATACAAGAACAGTTGAATATCTAGAAAACGCCCAGTCCAGATCAAGCTGCTAAGTCCAATATTAGCCCATCTGTCCAATACCAATCTATAATGTCTTCTTCAGTCTCATGAAACACATACAATGACACCAAAAGCAAGAAGATCCCATGCCAGTGCATGGGAAGTCTTTTGGATCCATTGGCACTGTAAGCATCTCAGTGCTGGCAGACATATTCATGTGGTTCCTCCAGCTCAGGGCACTAGCTTAGTTCCATGTGTCTTGTCAGCTGCAATGTCTCCCTGGGAGTATGGGGTGAGAGAGAGAGAGAGAGAGAGAGAGAGAGAGAGAGAGAGAGAGAGAGAGAGAGACTCCCACCTCCGAAGAAGAATACAAGAGTTCCCAGAGTCTCAGGAGCAGGCCGTCCCCACACAGAGACCTCACTGGGTATGGTCTGACTGACAGGCTAGAGTCTACCCCGTCACTCTTAATCATCTAAAATTGGTAAGCAGTAATATAACTGCCATGATGTTATTCTATTTTGTCTTTTCAAGCTGTCCTTTGACATTTTCTCTTCAGCTCTTTGACTTAGTCATTTATTTTTTTCCTCTTTGCCTTAGCTACTTTAAGATTAAAAGCGAGTTTCAGAGTGTATTCTGATATCCACATTGGTCTTTTCTTTCTTTCTTGTTTTTTATTGACCTTTGCTTTTTTTCAGAAATGGTGTCCTTTTTTCAGACATTATGTCGTTGATGTCCTCCAACAACTAATCAGGGCTTCTATCAAAAATAGTCAAGGGGTTAAATCTACTCTTGATATGTCATCTAAATTTAGGTAGAATATACCTATGTTTGCATTCTTGTTCTCATGGGCTTGTATTAGTTTTCTTCAACCTTTCATATGAGAAATTGTTCCATGGTCAGCTTCTGTCCTGGTTTTAACTTCTGATATTGAGCTTCTCTATTATCTCTTCCCACATATATAGCAAATTTGATTTCTAGATAAACTATCTAGAGAAGTCCATGTGTCTACTTACCATTTAGGTTGCTGAAAAAAATGTATTCACAGTGGAGAAGTAATGGATCTTTCTAAATTCTATCATGTCATCTCCAGCGTCATTTCCATCACTGTGGTCATGCTTTACAACGACTGTACCTTTTTTTGTTTCCAAATTGTGTGTCACAACTGTCAATAATTATTAATGCCTCTTGATTGCATGTTTGATCAATTTCAGGTAGAAGATATTGGTAGAATTTTTCATTTTGGGCATCACGCTTTAGTAGTTGCTTCATAGATTGATTAATGGCTGTATTAACTGGATGCCCTTATATGTGGATAGATAGCATCCTCTCAGAGAAATAATTGTGCTACAGGATGGATACTGACTTGGATTTTTTAGGCTAATTCAAGGCTATGCCATGGAATCTGTCACCTGAGCATAGTAAACTATATGATTTTTCTCATTCAAAATGGCTGATAACAATTCCTTTCTCACTTATGCCAAAAATAGTGAACCTTATGTGATCTAATTCATTCTTGATGATGTTCAGTTTCCTACATTCATACTTCCTACATCCAATGTTCCACTTACTAGCGGATGCTTGCAGATGTTCTTTCCCCCTCATTTTGAGTCATGCTCCATCAGCACATTAAGGGCCCACATGCTTTACTCCCCAAGACTTTTTTATGCTCAGTTCTATGTGTAGAGGGCAGCTCTCCCACACTCATTTGAGGATCTCTCAAGCTGAGGAGTTTATATTCTTGCTCTCTCTTTCCAAGGGACTGCTTCTCTTCCCAAGGATTTCAGCATCTAACCATGTGTAGATGCTATCCATCAGACTTTTAATATCTAATTCCTCAAAAGTAGAGAAGCTCGTCCTTCTTTGGAGTCTGTCCTTTGTCTGGAAGCTACGAAGGTAATCCTGATCCCTTGGATCACCCTGCTCATAATTAGATACCAGGGACATAGCTTCCGGCAGGACACCATCATGCAAGTCACCAAAGCACGACAAAATTGACAGAGAAGATGAGGTAGCTATTAGCATATTCATAGATAAGGTTCTTGCTGAGGTTCATCCTCAATCAATTTTGCTCTCCATATTTAAAAACCTGTATCTGAAAACTTTTCAATGTGGGATCCTACTGTCCTGCAATCACTGACACTCCAAGGCCTTTATCTTAGGATGTCCTGGAATGACTTTCACTCAAGAAAGACAGTGTTCATTCAGCTACTAACTAAAAGAATGGTGGTTATAATCCACTCAGCAGTGCCAAAGTAAAAAGACCTACCATTGTGCCTTCTTAAAGATTATTGCTCTGTGGTGTTGTAGTGTGAGAACGTAGAACTGGCCCACAGGGTTCTCGTGACAGAGCACCTTTCTAGCAGATTGCCACGCCTTGCTTCCATGGAGTAGCTGAATAATGGTACAATTGAATCACCCACCTTTACGGTTAGCAGCTGAAGACAGTTCTACTGCCAGAGCACTTTAAAAAAATTATACAATAAACTCTTTTAATAATCAAGTTTAAAAAAAGAAATTGAGCTATATGTTATAGCTCACTGATCAAGATTTAAATGAGTTCTATATATCATAGCCACCCCAAATGCTATGAAGTACAGTTCTGCACTGTAAGACTTGTGCTCCGCATGATTCGGAACTGATTTGTCAGCAATATTTTTTGTTTGTTTGTTTTATGGCAACTGTAAACTTGGACTTTTTGCTTCCTCTGACCAGCACCTCCATGTATTTATCTTTGGACCTTTTTCTATGTCTATAAGGCAATCAATTGGAAAGTGACTGCAGTGATGGATAAATGTGGTACGCACCTTGTGTGTTTCTTTTGTCTGAGGGATCACGGTCCCTTGATTTCCATCCACTGGATGCTTCTGCTCGCTGTTTTATTATCCCATAAGAACACAAAGTAATGGAAATAGAAAGCAGGACTTTTTCTCCACAGATCTCAATTTCAAAAATAAAATATAAAGGAAGGTAAGTTAAAGTTTCAGTGAGATCTTCAGTTGATTTTCTTGTCTCTTTTTGCCAGCATATGCTTTTTAGCGTAAAATGTTGCACAAGGGTAAACTTAAAAATAGTTCACTTATGTAACATGAAGCAGATATTGAATAAAAATATAACACAATGTGAATTGTTAAATTTATATTTGGAAATAAAAGTGACCTGATGCAAAAGGACAGAATTCGATCCACTTGAAAAGAGTGCATACATGTGACATTAAAACTCTTCTGATGATTTTCAGAATTCTAGACTAATGGTCTTTTAGTTATATGGTATCTATTTATAGCAAAAAATAACCAGGCAAACCAACACCGACAACAAAAATACAGCTCATTAGAGTCTATTTATAGTAAAGTTTGATTTGCATTGTAATTAAAAATAAAATCCATCCACAAAAATAAAACCATACAATTTGATATGAATATTTAGACCATTAGTATTCATTAGCAAAATTATAGTTTAGATATATGTCATAAAACAGGATAAATCAGGAATATAGGATACACATTGGAAAGTACCTAGTAATTGCACATGCATTCTCAATTGAATTTGATGTTAGACCTCTCACTAAATGAGCCGAAACTCTTTTCAAACACATGTTATAAAACAAGTTCATCTACAAGTAATTTAATTTACTTATGTGAGAAAGCTCAGCAGTGTTCTGTGTGGCATTAGGTTTCTGAAACATATTACAAAAGCAATTAGATCATACTAGAAGCCAGCTGTGCATCAAGTAGATTGCTTTTCTCTAAGTGATAAAAACCTTGTAGAGTGTGAACAATGCTGTGTATAAAATGTAACATTTTAATGAGCAACATAAAAGACCAATAGAATGAACAGGAGTGTTGGCAAATTTGCAGGGGACATGTAAAAATGGAAGGTAGAAAAAAGGACAGTGAGAAATATGTGCCTTCACTTGTTATAAGTGGCTCATCTGTTCTGATTTCTAATCACCAGGATCCTTATATTATATAAATAATTTATCAAATATAAGATTCCATTTACAGTTAGGCACTTTTATAAAACTAATTTTATTCATCCTATTTTGAAAAAAAGATGCCATCACAATCTATTCTATACCATATCAGCCTTAAATGGAAAGAAATGAAGATATAATAAGAAAAGAATTCAGCGGCAAGCATAGTTTAAGAGTTAGAGAGATTTGGGATATTTTGATTAAAAAATGAGTAATAAGAGATAAGCTCACAACAATTGGCTCACATTTTTCAGACTGAGCATTGTCATATCAGAGTCACTGAGCAAATTTTAGATAAATCAATGAAAAGTCTTACTTGAGGAGAAGCATGTTTAAAGTCAATGAAGAGAAAAGAAAAATCAACAATACTATTTTTCCAATATTATTAAGAATAACATAATTTATTTCACTTATTAATTTTCTCATGTGCCATTTAGCATTGACAGTCTATGTCATACTTATAGAAATTATTATCACAATTGTAAAAATAAGTGCTTAATTGTAAAGTGCACTTGATTATAAACAATCATATATCCAATGAAACTGGAGTACAATTTCCCATTCAAATCATTTATAATTGCTGCCATTCATTGAGCACTTACAATGTGTCAGACCATCTGCTAGCCATATTATGTTTTTAAGTCATTTTGTCATGGAATCAATCTAATTTAATCTTTCAAGATTTTAATTGAATTTTAATGAAAATATTTAGTGTATCACATATTAATGCTATCTTATGACCCTATATATGTCACAGTCACTCTTTTCAAAGTTCCTTAAAAACATGTATGAATATGACAATGTATTAATAAAAATATTAATCCAGTGCCTAGGATACTATTGATGATTGCACAGATCATATGGCAAAGTTAACAAGCCTCTTTATAATTCAGACTATATTAATTACCTATAATTGCCAGTAATTGAAATAATATTCTATACGATTACTATAATTACCCTTTTGGACTTTCTTAAATTAAACTTGAACTTCAACAAAAGAAAATTGTCTGTTAGGAGAGTCTTCCCTATTATCTCAAGGACCACCTCCTTTTTATTCTGCTACTTATTTCTTATCCTTTTGCAAACTCTTCCCCTTTTAATCACCACTTACTTTTGCAAGTCATTACAAAACAAATCCTGTAACTTCACAAGTCATTGAATACCAGTAGTTACGGAAGAGAAGACCGAGAGGATTTGCTTTCCTAAATTAGCAGGCAGGTTCTGATGCTCCGCCCTGCTGCGTGATAGCCTCACGATTGTTGCGGTGTTTGAACCCGTGTGGCCAGTGACGGCATCAATCTGTCTCGCTGAGGATCTGCCTCTTCTTCATGGCTCCTCTACTTTCCCAGGGTGCCCTGGAGGCGTAGAAGTTCCAAAACTAACTTCAAGGTCAGCAGTTTGGAACTCCAAGACACTTTCTGGAGCCACCCCGACTCACTGCAGTCGAGTCAATGCTGACTTATCGTGGCCCATTATCATCCCCGGTGCTTTTGACTCTATTACTGTTTACGGGATTTGGAAGTGCCATTTTTATCCGGAAAAGCTCTTGCTGGTTTTGAAATACCGGCCATGCAGATCACAGGCCATCACATCCCAACAGTGCTTATTAGAAGATCAGCGGTGATGCGGAGAATTCTATTTTGAGGGTGCATGTATACTTCTAGCCATGAACTCTTTTTACTTGTACTTAATGCACATATAAAATGCTAGGCTAATATTCACAGGCCGGGGCATCTTCAGTATTTCCTTTGAATCAGCATATCATGGTGACACAAATATTCTAATACTGAGCAGTATATCCACATGTTCCTCAGATCATCTTCTTATATACTGCCTTGAAGATCATTTACATTTAAGGATGAATCATCATAGCAAAGACTTTAGTAGAATTATACATAATCAGATAATAAAATAAAATATAATTAAAAGCTATACTCAAAGGACAATAAAATGAGAATGTTACCTAAAAGAGATAAAAATGTATCTAGACATATTAGGAAAAACTGCAAGGAAAAATTAACTTTTGAACTATGCCTAGCAGATTTAGCTTGCAACAGTGGAAATACTCCTTTTCCCTTGGGCAAGAAATATATGTCCTAGTTTTCTAGTGTTCTTTCAATATTTCAGTTTACATATGAAAATTAATGTTTCTTTCAATAACTTTTTTAAGCTGCAACAATCTTAGCAGGAAACAATGCACATGAACGTGTGAAATTGTACTCACCAACTGTTTGATAGAAATGATCATTCCTATTTTAAAAGAATTTGACTAGTTATCACTATAATCCCATAACAGACCTTTTATACTATTTTAAGAAAAGAACATTCTTTAGAGTTTTTACTACTAGATTGTCAAAATAACATAAATTTTATCATGCTACAGTTATAAAAAAAGAAAAATGTGGCCATCAATCATACCAAATGCAAGGGTTAAAGTTCCTAATTTTTTAAAGACCTCAACGTCATGTGAATATTTCCTGCTAAACTTGTGCCTGAGAAAGGTCAGTGCTGCTCTAAAAATAGAAACGGTAAAGTAATGAATAGGTTCAAAACTTTTCAACCTCTGTACTCTCCTTATGGTAGAAATGCTGAAAATTCAGGATTAACTTCTGATAAGTTAGGTAGGACTTACTCAGGTCAGAAGAGTCAATACAGAAGAGCCAGCATTATAAGTGAAGTCACACAACAAATTTCTTCCTGAAATCCTTAATAGTTGTTGTAGCATTTACTTTGATTACTGGGAAGTATCTAATGAATATTTTTAAGATAGTCTCAAATCCTTTCCACAAGTTTATGTAATTCATGTGGATATTTAAATATACTATAAATTATAAAATACAACTTTTTACTGTCAACAAAACTCTATCCCTGTATACTTTAGAATACACTGTAATGTTGTGGTCACTTTATTCTAGTACAAATGTCCAATTAAATTAAGGATATAATTTTGATATGCATGGAAATATTTAATAGTTTAATATAACTAAATGTAAATTTAATGTTTAAAGAAAAAGACACCTGCATATATTTTAGAATATTTCATATTATAAACCAAGCTCTTTTTAATCCTGTACTATGAAAAAAATATTGTAATCTTCAAAGAAAGATGGCAACAATTTGGGTTAAAAAAGAAGTTATCAGCCGTACCTACACTGCAAGTTTCCTGAAATCCTTAATAGTTGTTGTGCATTTACTTTGACAACTGGGAAATATCTAATGAACATTTTTAAGATATTCTCAAAATCCTTTCCACAAATTTCTCTAATTCATTTGAATATTTAAATATATTAAATGATAAAATACATATTTCTTATTATAGTAAAGACATGACTTTTTAAAACATTTCAATACTGTCATCTTCAAGTTTTGCTATTCCCCCTTCTCTTTCTAAGTAACCTAATGTGGAAGTCTGGGGAATCCCTCCGCTGGTGCTGGTGTCAAGTTCAAACCACAAAGTCTTGACCTTTTGTCCCAACCCTACTGCCTAAATCCACCAATTGGCTTTTAGGTTTATCACACTGTGGTGACTTGCAGGCTGTTGTGATCTTAGAAGCTGTGGTAGAAGATATTTCAAATACTAGCAGGGCCACCCAAAATGGACAAATTTTAGCAGAGTTTCCTGACTAAGAAGAGACTACAAAGAAGGCATCTGCTTTTGAGGGATTTCAACATTGAAACCTGATGAATAGTGAAACATTGTTAGATGGCAAACGCTATTTGAATAGGAGAAGAGCATTATTAGATATTGTGCCAGAAAATGATCTGCTCAGGTGAGAAGTCATTCAAAGTCTAAGGACCTGCTGCCATTTCAAAGTCAAGTTGACAACATTACTTGGGGTTTTTGTTTGTTTGTTTGTTTTTTGTTTTTCTTTTGTGTGGCATCACTGCCCTGGCGGAAGTAGAAAGCCCAGCCTTGCTCTTGGAGAGCTGCTGCTGGATTTGAACCACCAACTCTTTGGGCTGCAGTCCCGCACTCAACCACTACACCACTGGAGTTCAGCTGACAAAATTACTTGGATGAGGTCAAGTCTTTGGGAACCTTTATTTGCTGATGAGTCACTCTTAAAATGAAAAGAACTTATAAATATCTATTAATATTTTTAACTTGTTATGTATGAAGTATGACCCTAGAACAATTGCAAATCATCAAAGATGCAAAAACAATAATCCCTAAAGATTCATGTCTTAGGCATTAGTGAGCAGAAATTAACTGGTAGGTCTTTTAAAAGATTCAGCAGTTTTATTGACATATAGTACACATATATAATTCAAAAGTTTAAACAAATTTAAAAGAGTTGTGTAGGCTTCACCACAATTGATTTTACAATGTTGCATTCTTTTCTTGTACTCATTATCTCCCCATTTTCCCCAACCTTCACTACCATAACCCCAAGAAATTATTGTCACTTATTGTCTCTATATGATAGTATAAATAATTTAACCAATAGTCTATAATTTCAAGTACTTTATAGAAAAATAAAGTATACATGCATAAGAGTCTTTTAGGTCAAAATACATGGAGTATTAGCTTGTGCCGATCAAAAACTGAAGTGACCAGACTCTATTTACTTCAACTGTGAGGATTAGAGATAAGAAAAAAACTTTCAATAACACTCATTCACAAGAGCATAACCATTCCTGCTGGATAAAGGTAAGTCATCAAAAAGCAAAGAAGTTATGGAGCTAGTGAAAATGTCATGATCCTGAGCCACACTCAAAGCAAGAACTCAGAAGCAAAGTCCAGCAGCCTCCAATTCAACATCAGTCACTAGTCTACTGCTTCTTTTTATACTGGGCATTTCAGTCTTAAATCCAATGAGATAGTAATGCTTCTGGTTTGGCCTATGTGGGAGGTGATGTACCTCCAAACAACAGAGTCCAATGTCCTGTTCATTGTCTATAGCACAAAGCCAGAGTCATCAAGGTCAGGATAGGAACTGGACTAAAATTGTCCAATCATGAATATCACACTGGATTTTTTCTGCTCTTGGGGGTCTATATAAGTAATGTCAAGTGTTTTCTCCAGTGGCAGGTTGCCCCACCTGGTTTACCTACCAGCAGAAATCACTTTCACGAAAGAGGCTCTGTTTTCCACCTCTTGTCAATTTCCACTAAGCTTCACTGGGTACTCTTGTGTTTATTGACTTGTGTTAATTATAGAAAAATAGATGGCAAGAACAGATTGGTCTTCTTCCTCTCCTTGCAACACTAGCAAGTGACCCCAATTTAGGTGAGGCTCCCTCTGTCACAGTAATTATCAAGATTTACAAATATTGAGGCAGTGTGTGGATCATGAACGTTAGTCAGGCACACAACCTCATTGCTTGGGATACCCGATGAGAAGATTACATGGCCCGAGAAGAGGTTCCTGCTTTTGACTTGGTAGTTATCACCATAGCAGTATGTTATCCATTGTGCGTTCATACAGAAGTTCCTTCATCTGCTATCCTACTGAGGGGCATTTGAGTTGTTTCCAGCTTCCTGCTACTGTGACTTGTGCTCACAATGATTGTGGGAGGTCATATATCTGTTTCTGTTGTGGCTCTCAGTTCTTTGAGGTATAGGGATGCAGAATACATATATTTCTGAGTCATGTGGTTTTTCTATTCCCACTTGTTTTAGGTACTGCCACATGGCTTTCTGAAATGGTTATACTTGATTTTGCAATGGTTGCACAAGCTCACCAGCAGTACGAAAGAACTGTGAACCCTTTACATCAGGAGTTTTCAATCTGTGGGTCACAACCCTTTTGCGGATTGAATGACCCTTTCACAGGAGTGGCCTGATTCATGACAGCAGCAAAATTAGAATTATGAAGTAGTGACAAAAATAATTTTAGGTTTGGGGGGGTCACCACAGCATGAGGAATTGTATGAAAGTGTTGTGGCATTAGGAAGGTTCAGAATTTCTGCTCTACACTCTTTCCAGATATTAGAATATCCTGAGGGAGTAAGGGTATGTCTCATAATTGTTTTGTGATATTGGCCACTTTTAGTCAACCAACCAAATAGTTAGGAGTCCTGTTGGTGCAGTTAGCAGTTGGGCTGCTAACTGCAAGGTCAGAAGCTTGAAACCACCAGCTGATCTACAGGGAAAAGATCGAGTGTTCTACTGCCCCTAGGAGCTAGAGTCTACCCACAGGGGCATTCTATCCTGCCCTTCAGGGCTGCTGTGGGTTGTCATTGATTTGAGGGCAGTGAGCTTGACTTGGTTTGGTTTGGCCATCATATGGTTTACTATGCAAGGAATAACAAATTCAAGAGTCCTGGTGTTACATACATTATCAAAAAAGGCATTTTTGAAGTAACATGCTGTTTGTGAAAGAATAATATGTGTCCAGATATAAGTGAATATTTAAAAAATTATGTTTCAAATGTATGCACCCATCAGTAAAACTCTTGATGCAGAAATTGAAAAATATCATTTTCTTCAAAATGAGATAGGTCAAACATGCATTGGTAATACAAAGCATTGATCATTATTGTTGATTCAAATGCAATTGGAAACAAAGAAGTAGTTGGAAAACACTGAAAAAATGCTCGAAATCACATGATAGAATTTTACAAGACCAATGACTTCTTCATTACTGGTTCTTTTTTTTCTTTTTGATAATATAATTAACATCACTTCTTGGCAATGCAATGCAATGCAATGAGCAGCTCATTATTTTAGCTTCTTTAGATGGAATACTCAGAAATAAAATTAAATACATCTTTGGGGAAAAAGCATGGAGAAGCGTAATATCAGCCACTAAGATGAGCTAGTGGTCACTATGGAACATATTATCAATTGCCCATAGTTAAGTTGCAGTTGAAGCTGAAAAAAATTTAAACAAGTCTACAAATGCCACAAGATGAGCTTGAGGATATACTACTTGACTTTCTGGAACATCAAAGAACAGATAACAGGCATTTGAATTAAAGTGTTATGTTCTTGGTAGTATCAATATATTTTATCCTCCAAAATCTAAGTCCCTGAAGATTATTTGTATGTTTCTTTTGCTTATGTATTACCTTAACTTAGAGCTCAATGTTATTTGTTTTATGATCATCCATTTTACTTTAAAATTTCTCATTTTGAAATTTATTTCATTGGATGATTCTTACAAATCTTATAACAACCCACCATTCCACCCTACTAAGCACACTTGCATATATTACTGCCATCAACAACTCCAAAATATTTTCTTTCTCCTTGAGCCTTTGGTATCAGGTCAAATTAATCCATCATTCCCTTAGATAGATTGATGTAACAACCTTAGCTTTTATTTTTCTTCTTCCATCTTTGCTTCTTTTTCTTTATGTTCCATATAGTATCAAAAATGATATTGTATAAATGATTCCCCGGCCTCTTAAATTAAAATTTAAAATGAATAGTTAAGCTTTTTAAATTAAAATTTAAAATAAATAGTTAAGCTAGAAGATTATTGAAGTTCAGTTCCCTATTTTTATGAAGCCATCTACTATAAATTTGCCTAGACTTAAACTACATTTAAGTGATATAAACCATATGACTCTTTAGTTCCATAAACATTCCAAATGTACATATTGATTCTTCTCTGAGTACCACATACCTTAAATTACTATTTCTGGCAATCTCATTGAATAAAGTACATGTGAGAACAACTTCAATGCACTAATCAAAGGTCTTGCCTTCTAGGATACGGCCATATGCCACACACTAGCAACCATGTCTTTGGATCAATCTCTGGATATGCTAGACTATTGGTTAACATGCGTGGTGTTACCTGAACAGTGGGAAGCAAAAGTACATCAAGAACTGACACAGAGAAAAGTCCTCGTGATCTACCGCCTTTGAAAACCCTATGGAGTTCATGAAATCATTATGAGCTAGTGTGTTAGTCTGGGTAACAAGAAAAATAAATCTATATCAACTCATATGTGTCTAAGAGAGTTTTATGTAAAGGGTAATTGTACATTAAGAAAGTATCCCAACCCAGTCTAGTCCAAGCCCATACGTCCGCTACTAGTCTGTAAAGTCCTCTTCAGACTCACGGAACACATGTAATGACGCCTGATGCAGGACGGTCGCAGGTCAGTGGGTGGAAAGTCTTTGAATCCAGTGGCGCTGTAAGTATCTCAGCACTGCAGGGCTCTCCACATGTCTTCTCTAGCACCCAGGGCTGCTGCATCAGAGTAGCTCCCTACGGCTTCTTCAGCTCAGGTCACTACCTAGTTCCCTGTGTCTTGTCAGCTGCAATGGCTTCTAAGGAGTGCACAGAGAGAGTGTGTCTGTGTTGCATCCAAGGAAGAGATGCAGGAATTCCCAGGATTCATAGGAAAAGGCCAGGTCCACACAGAGTCCGCAATAGAGGGATTAGAATGAAAATCCGAAGAAAGCTGATTCTTATGAACATATGTCAGACGAGTCTGTTCTCAAATATTTCACCCTTTCTGATAACAGCTGACTACCCCATAGGATCCTTTACTTTTCTCTGACTTCCATAATTCTTTGCAATAAATTCCGGTACCACTTACAATCATGTGCTTTAACAGAGCAGGGTAATATAGTCTGCCACTTGGGAACAAGATCAACTTGGAAATAACAGGATACAACTCAGAGGACAGGATATAGTCCTTGGGTCACAATAGCTTAAGAGCAAGACAACTCTGAGGTTCTTCTCGATCATATATGCTACCAACTATTCCCTCTCTTGCCTTTGCCTGCAGGGAACCAGGACTTTTCTGGACCCTGATTAAAGGCCAGATTAAAGGTCCTTTTCTGGATCCTTACTCTACTTAGGCACAGATGGCACCTTTTTTTTTGTTGTTATCAGATTTAATCAGCTAGCATGTGCTGTGAGACACTCTATTCTATCAGCAAATGTTCTGTCTCAAAGTACTACCTCAGATCTTGGGTCAGTAAATCTATTGCAACCTTATTGTTCTCCTGATTCTCTTGATCCTTGCTATTGCCTTGCCACTAGGCTTTGCTGTGGTTGTCTTGTTGTTCATTGTCTCCCCATTGTTATAGCATTGTTTTTCCCATGGCTAGGACACTCTTAGGACACCATTGCTATCACGCATTTTTAGTGAGCTAATAATGCAGCTCATAGTGACACTAGAGAAGGGATTAGAATTGTCCATGAACCTCCAAGGACTAACTTTTAAGAGCTGGTGTGAAATGGCAATGACATTTCTAATTTATTTCACAAATCTTATTTATCTAGGGAAAAAAGTGGTTTTAAAAACAAGGGGGCTTGCTGGAAAAAATGATACTGTGAGAATTAATACTGAGCTGCAGTAGGTTTCAGTTCTCACCTGATGAGTGGAATTTCCTCACAGAAGATCCCCAGGGGAGAGCCGAGGAACTCTGCCAAAGGCCAAGCTGAAGCAGTGACCTCCTTTGGAAATGAATCTAAATATGAACACATTTAAACAACTAGGCACAATTTAGACAAAACTACGGACTAGAAGGCAAACATTGGGCCAAAAGTTGTGAATAGTGTAGTCAAGACCAGAACTAGAAATGATGAAAAGGTCAGCATGTTGGAAGAAATAAGCAAAACAAAACAGGCAAAGCCAAATAAAACAACAAAGGAAGTCCAAACCAACAAAACAATAGCAGCAAGGTGGGAGAAGGAAGTGGGGGAGGGGGTGTAAACCCAGGGACAAGGGAACAACAAGAGAAACAAATTCAATTGAAGGAAAGTCATAGGATGTCTTATTGGGCTTAATCAAGGGCAATGTAACAGCAAGGAATTATTAAACCCGAATGAAAGCCAAAAATGATGATGAGACAAGAAGAAAGTAGAAGGAAATAGAGGAAAGAACCAGGAGGCAAAAGGCATTTATAGAGCTCTAAACACAGACATGTATATACATATACATACATGCATACATATATACATACATAATGAAAGGGGAATAGAACTATATACTCCTATCTATTTGTTAAGAATTAAGATCGCTGATGGACATTGGGCCTAGACTCAAGTATCCCTCAACAGAAGAACACCTTGTTCTAATAATAATAATCCAGCATTCTGTGATGTCCACTTTCCCAATATGATCGCTGAACACAGAATGGGTGCATCAGCAAATGTGGTGAAAGAAGCTGTGTTGTGACCCACAAGATAGAACACACCCAGGCTCTGGAAAAATCCAATGAGAAGAGTCTATTACCTGCACAGGGACTGCCCCAACCTTTGCAGAGAAGAGAATAGCCCTGACCTTAGGTTGAAATAAAGCTGATAGGTCCAGCCTTTGTAGCAGCCTGCAAGCAAGCACATACAGAAGCAGATCTTGTGATTAGCCATTGTGCAAGTGTATATAAGCATTTTTTAGAAATGTTGTCCAAGGTGGGAAATTTTGCTCAAACTAAATTAACACATTAGTTCCTGTTTCTGTAGGAGTTCATTTGTGGGTCAGCCAGAGGGGAAGAATTTGATAGCTAAATTTTACAGAGTTTTGAAGAGCTTTATAAAATGACTTTACTTATGTCCTTGGTGTTGAGGGTTTTGTAACAGCTGATGGTGCCCAACTATCAAAAGATAAAGCATCTTCTGTCTTAAATGCTAAGATAAATGAGTGACCTTCTAGCCAAGAAGCAACAAAGCCCACATGAAAGAAGAACAGCAGCCAGTGTGATCAGGCAGTGCCCATGGGATCAGGTATCAGATCTTTAAGATAAAAATCATACCCAATGTGAATGGAGGGGAGACATGGAGTGGAGACCTAATGCCCATCTGTAGACAATGGACATGCCCTCACAGAGAGGTCACTGGAAGAGATGAGCCAGCAGATTGTAGTATAGCACCAATGAAACAAACAAATTTCTTCTAGTTCTTTTGGTGGTTCCTTCCCCCCACTATCATGACCTCAATTTTACTTTACAAATCAGATTAGACAAGAGCATGCACACTGATACAGGTAAGAGCCCATAACACAGGGAATTCAGGATAGATAAACCCCTCAGGGCCAACAAGGAGAGTAGAGATACCAGGAAGATTAGGGGAAATTGAGGGGAGAAAGGGGAAATCTATCTCAAGGATCATTCTAGAACCCCCTCCCAAGGGGAGGGATAATGGAAAAGTGGGTGAGGGGTGATGGAGGATGATGTAAGGTTTCAAATTAACAATCTATAACTTCTGGTTCGTGAGGGAGGGTGGGGTAAGAAATGGAGAGTTGATATCAGGGGCTCAAGTGGGAAGAGAGAATGCTTTGAAAATGACAAAGGTGATATATGTATAAAGGTGTTTGCCACACTGGGCATATATGAATGGTGATAAGATAAGAAATGTAAGAACCCCTCATAAAAGTCTTAAAGAAAAAGATGAGCAAGATGCTCAATGTCGGAAACAGATAGCCTGACCTGAAGTATGATGCAAGGATTCTTGAATATACTCACTTTTCCATTTTTTTCCCACTGAGTTGCAAGTTTTAGGGCTACAC
This sequence comes from Nesogale talazaci, assembly GCA_004026705.1. Taxonomy (NCBI): domain Eukaryota; kingdom Metazoa; phylum Chordata; class Mammalia; order Afrosoricida; family Tenrecidae; genus Nesogale; species Nesogale talazaci. Next base: position 82,758 of record PVJH01004105.1, on the reverse strand, counting down.
CAAAGGCCAAACCCAACCCATTGCCATGGAGTTGATTCTGATTCATGGCACCTCTACGTGACAAAGTAGAATTTCCCTTTGGGTGCTTCCAAGACTGTACACAGCGGCCAGAGTAGAAAGCTTCATCTTCTCCCGTAGAGCATCAGTAAGTTTGCACCACTGCCTTTGTGATTAGCAGCCAAATGCTTATCTGAGCACACCATCGGAACTCCTTATCAGAGGGGTCAAAAGTCAAACAAGCAAGCAACATCCCCTCCCCCCCAAACTCACTGCTATTGACTGAATTTTTACTAATAGACCCTGTAGGTCTTTGACCCTGTAGGACAAAGGAGACACGCCCCTTTGGGACTATCTGACTGTAACTCTGCACAGGAGCAGAGAGCACCCTCATTCTCGGCAGACCTGCTGGTTTCAAAGTGCTGATCATGCAGGATATTACAAGGGCTAGTTTCCTCACACAGACGTTTAGCCCACTGTTCCTACAAAGGCAAGTTCAAGTACTCAAGATAACTTCCATCAAGCAAACACTACAAATGACAAAACATAAAAATTATACAAGACTCTACTCAGATTTGTGGGGGGTGGGTAGTACACACAGCTATCTTTCTAATTAAATGAATTATGATGGATGCTGTTTTAATGAAAATTTTATTATAGTTGCCTATTACAAAGATTTCAATTGCAATATTAAAAAGACTAATTTTCTGGGCTCTAATGTTTTAAGAATCACAATCAACTGAATCTAATTGGTACAATTATCCCTTCACAACGAGCTTTAAATGGTTTATTTGAATCGGAGTGGAAATGAGCAAGAGAAGAAAGAGCCATTAATTTCATGAGTCCAGATTTGAGGCTTTATGAGGCTGCACTGGAACTGTGTAAGGATTACAATTCCAAACTGAAGCATTGCCACAAACTAGAATGCAGGCCTGAGATTACACTTTCTTTTACATGTCCATATTTAACACTTTATATAATCCCACATAAAAATTGCAAAGTTTTCATTGAGTCACACCCAGATGACTTCCAGATGTTTTGATGATGACCACAAGTCATGATAAAACCAATGGAAAGAATGGATCCAACTTAAAATGAAACAGGTTGGCATTAGACTTATTTGCAAGGGAAATGTGCCTTATTTACTCTAAAATGAATGTTTTTTTTTAAAGCATCATTTTATTGGGGGCTTGTACAATACTTATCACAATCCATACATCCATTCATTGTGTCAAGCACAATTGTACACCTGCTGCCATCATCATTCTCAAAACATTTGCTTTCTTCTTGAGTCTTGAGATCAACGCCTCATTTTCATATCCCTCCCACTCTCTGCTACCTCATGAACCCTTGATATTTTATTGATGATTATGATCTTGTCTTATCTTACACTGTCTGATCTCTCCCTTCACCAACTCCTCCACTGTCCATCCTCCAGATAAAAGGTTATATGTAGATCCTTGCAATCGGCTCCCCCTTCTTACCCCAAGTTCCCTGCATCATTCCGGTATCACCACTCTCACTACTGCTCCTGCTCACTACTGCATCTGTTCTGGATTCCTTATATTTCCAGTTACCATCTGTACCAGTGTACATCTTCCAGTCTAGCTGGCATTGTTTTAAGGAATCAATCTAATTTGTACTTATTCCGTTTCTTTCATGACCCTCTGTCCATCAATGATGAGGGAAAAACCTTGAAACTACATCAGAATTCAATGTTGCAAGACTATAACTATTTCTAAAGTAGGGTTTGGAACCAGGTCACTTCAGTGCAATCTTCTATTGTGCTTTTTGCTTTTCCAGCCCAGACATCTTGAATCAGAAGCTGCATTTTAACAAATTCCCCGAGGATTCATATATATCTCAACTCATTGATGTCATCACGTTGATTTCAACTGTCAGTCACCCTGTGGGCAAGAGTAGAAGTGCCTCTGTGGTTTTCCCAACAGCAAACCCTTACAGAAGCAGCTCATGGTCTTGAATTGCTGATCATTTTGGTGAGCAGCCCGCACAGAACTGCTAGATCACTGGAGCTTCTCTTTCCCTCTCTCATTTAATGATGAATGGATTTTTTAAAAATGCACAAAAATACATTCATGCCAAAACATTATATGGGTCTGAACAGGATGTACTTTAAAACTAAGAAGGATAAGCTTTTAAAAGAATTGCTATCAGAACAGCATGAATTCTACTAAAATTACATGAATTCTACTGAAATTGAAACATGATGTCTTATGAAGCTGAGAGAGGAGAATGGTGAAATATTTATGGCGACAATGCCCAAAGGAATCAACAGTTTACAAATTTATGCTTCATATTTTTTAAAAAAGGAAGTGTCAAAGCCTACAGTGGCAGGTCATCTACATCTAATTACGAGGGAGCAATTAATCTTGCTTATACCCTAATTGCTGAGGACCAACAATGAGCAACATCAGAAACCAGAGACAACAACATACATGTTTCTAATGGTTCCATTCACACAATCTGACTGAAAATGTAAACGTAATAAACTTTCCATTGAATAGTGAAAGTGCTGCTCATTATAGCAGCAAAAAAGAGCAGAGTTTCCAATATAAACAAGTGGGATTCAGATACGGAATCTATTCTTTGTTGACGTGGATGAAACAAGCCTTCATCAGGACAAATCTTCAGGCAACTTGTAGTCAAGGTAATGACTACCAAGAGGTGGAAGTGGTTCAGTCAAAGCAAAAGTGTTTTTTTGTTTTGTTTTGTTTTTTGGATCAGAGCAGAAATGAGCAAGGGAAAGAAGAAACAGCAAAAATTTCACAAGTCCAGATTTTAGGCTTTATCAGGCTGCCCTGGAATTATTTTAAAATTACATCTAAATTGAGGCATTGTGACAGACTGGAAAATAAGACAGAGAACAGCCAAGAGCAAGCACCACGGCCAGAGGTAATTGGGAGGCACACATTGTTTTCACTTGTTGGAATTTTGGCGTGCAAAGAATGATAACGTGTGCTTACTTGGAGAGAGTTAGCCAAACCTTTAAAGGAAAAGCACCATGGAGAGTCACCACCTTTCCCCACAAAACAAGGATCCTGCACATTCCTTTCATCAAACATGAGCAATTGTTTTCAGTGTTTCCGTGGGAAAGTTTTGGGCATTAACCTTCCAGCCCTGAAGGAGTTCTGGTGACATTATGGGCTAAGCACTGGGCTCCTAACCACAAAATCGCTGGTCTAAATCCACCTTCCACTCATCAGCAGAAATCAGGCAATGTGCTTCTGTAAATATTTAGAATCTCAAGTAATGTAAGGAACTGGGTTTCCAATACTATCCTATAAAGTCTCCAGGAATCAGAATGACTCAGTGACAGCATGCTTCACAGTAATGATTTGAATCTCTCTGAGCATATTTTGTTTTTAATCTTAAAAATCTTAAAAACAATCTTCTTTTTATTCAATTAATGATGGAAAAAAAGACCGCACTGCTTTGGTTAAATTCCCACAGTGCTCAGTTTTTTAAGGAGAAACTAAAAGGCTGATATTATCCTTTACAAAAGTGTCTTGACTTTGATGGAATGTATCTTAAGATATAAGCGTTATATTTATTTTTTCTTTTAATTTCATTTTTCAAGATTATTTCTCATATAAGGATCACATATAAGGATCACAAGGTTATTTTAACCTTGTTAAAATAAATATTTTGCTTTGATATACCTGGGGTGAAAAGGCAAAATCTCAGCCTAACGGCTGAACAAAAATGACTTCATTCAAACCCTATTCTAGATAATTTGATCCTGAGATACAATGCCGTGATAGCAATTGCTTTTTTTTGACTCTTGTTCTTTTGAAAGAAACAATTTGAACATTAATCACATGCAGACAGTTTTAACCCTAAATACTACATAGACTAAGATGATTTTTAAAATAACTTGCACTGATGCTTTCTTTTGCCCTTTCTATTGTTTCTGCTTTGCTCTCTGATATTACCAGGCTTCCTTCACTTTTACTTCTTATGTTACTGAAATAAAAAATATTCCAGAAAATTATACAGACACAGAGATATGTAGTTGAAATATTACTACAGTCTGTCCCTTCTGTTAAGTAACTTTGGATTGATGCTCTTTTTCTAGAAAATAGCAGTCATCTCATGAAGCGTTGGTTACAAAATCACTTCCTCTCCAACTTTATAGGTTTTTTTCCCTCACCTTACATCTTTGAGCTTCAGCATGCTAAGTGCTTCCAGATGATTGTTTGCTATTTACTTGGTTTATTCCCTTAGACACTGCAACATTTGAAAGACCTATAAATAGTATCTTTACTGAGCTCTCATATATCATCTAATTTTAATATTGTACTTGCTACAGTGAACTGCCTAAATAAATACTAGCTGAAGATACAAATTAGTGAACGAAACACTAATTATAGAACTGAAAAAAAACCCCATCAAACTATAGAAAATGTTCCAGAGATAACAAAAGAAACAGAAACCTATGAACCAGAAGTTACATACCCTGCTTGAACTAGATGAACTGTAAACAAAATTCTAGTGAAGTTGAGTCGCAGAAAAATACAATAGAGCACTTATTAATTAGCATTAAATACAGCTTAATTGAAGGAAAGAATTTACAAGACTCAAAGAATCTATAGGAAACCTAAGTAAACTAAGTAAAGCAAACTCTGAAGGTTGACCCAGAGTGCTGGTACCCTAGATTGCTAACACAAAGGTCCCAATCCAGAGGGAGCGAGAACGGGGACCGAAATCAGAATAAAACTTTACTTCTACTGAAAGATTAACTGTTACTTCTGAATAACAATAGAAAATAGAATAAATGGGATGATCATTTCAGAAAAAAAAATGAAGTGCCAAACAATTTAATTAAAAAATTTCTTTCCAATACATGTCACTTCCACATAGATTACACAAGGAATTGATTTTCAATATATTGCTCATAAGGTCATATTAATTTCAGAAGAAAGAAATTGCTTTATAATTAGGTATTATGTGCAGCATACAGGAATTCATGGTGATGTTTGTCATTACAAAAGTAAATGTGAACATTTATATAGACTGCATGTGTTAGAAAAGTAGCTAATTTTGAGGATTGGGAAAAGATTTTTATTACTGACAGCATCATTAGTAGCCATTGAGGGATGCCATTTCATCGCGACCCACAGCCCCAGTGAATTTCCAAATTACAGAAATAGGAAGCCCTTTCTCTGGAGGAGCTGATGGTTGTTTGAACTCTCGACCTTGAGGATGGCAGCCGAACATGTAATTACAACACAAGGGCTCCTTTATACAATATGCAGTCTTCAAAGTTAATTTCATATTTTAACCTAACAGGATATTTGAAAAAGGCTATATCTTTACAACCAGTTTCCTTTCAGGGTAAGTATGCTTGTCTTGTTCCCAGTTGTTTTATTTTTAGTTTGCCTTATGATTTATTTTCAGCTTTATTTGGGGTAATGTATTCATTTTTCTTTTTTGGTTTTTCTCTGTAAGTTATTTCAGTCCTGGATTTGAACCAAAATGCAGTGTAAGGACACAGAGCTTATGCTTGAGTACATTTTCAAATATATTAAATCAAGTTAAATGAAGTGCTATACCATGCTGGATCTACATATATCTACATTTATATATCTGCAAAAGAGCCCGGAATAAGTCACTTATAGGTAGAGTTTAAAAACTAGTGATTAGTGACAAATGTTCAGGAAATGATTTGCAGTTTTAGGGTTTTTTTTAATTATTATTGTCATTCTGACTTTGTATTTGAGTATGTTGAGCTGGGGCAGACATAGGCTCTTTGGTTAATATCATTTGTAGAACCACCTTTTCTTTTATCTTTGGTCATTTCTTCCATCACACAAGTTTATATGACCTGGTGTATATTTCACCAGTGACTTATAAGATGGCAACTACTGAAATATTTGTACTGTTACTGGGATATTCTGGAAACTCCATAATAGTACTTTCACTTTTATTGGAAAGACATAGACTGCTAAGACTCATTTAAAGCATATATTGACAAAAATTTTAAGTATGCTTATAAGCAGATTATTTCATCTTCTGTGTTCATTTCATATCCAAGGAATAAGTATAATGATTTCCCTGCCCACTGTAAGCAACTTGCTATATGGATCTCAAATATTAACTTTATTTTCTACTGAAAACAAAAGTTTATTTATCCTCAATGAACAAGATGGACTAGTTCATATTTATATCCACACAATTTGCTTTCCCTTTTCTAAAACTAAGATTAATGTAAATGAGAGGCTATACCATATAATTTTACCACTTTTAAAGACAATTTAAGTGATGTTCTCATGTCAAAAGCTAGTTGCCATTGAGTTGATTCCAATTTATAGTTATGGTCCATAGGTTTTTCTTTTTTTTCTTTTAAAAACGTTAACCTGCTTCTTCCTTCTCCTCTTCCTCCTCCTCTTTCTTCTTTCTTCTTCACCTGTAAAAATATACTAAAATGTTGGAATAAGTCAAATACTGCTGCAAGTTCATAGAAACATTTAAAAATATATCAAATATGAACATGCCCTCCATCTATATCTATATTCTTCTTAAGGGAGTGCTTCCCTAGAGAATCTGTGTTCCTTGATTTACATCAGAATGGAAGTTTTGGCATCCTGGAGGGATTTAAAGTATTTTGTTTTTCAATGTACTTGGATGCTTAAGAACAACAAATTCTGTAGTGGTAAGATCAGGAAGGTGAAGTGGATGGGGTAAGGTTTTCAAAAAAGTTGTCACAAGATAGCTCTTAATAGCACTGAATAATTATCCATTGAATTTTCAGAGGGGCAAGGGGGTGAAGTGGAGAGGGAACAACTCACCAACACAACTTTCTTGGCCTTTTCCTCACCAGTGCAGTTTTCAAATTTCTTAAATCTTTTTAATAAACATTTGTGTCCACTCAGTCTGAGTGGACCAGAGAAACAAATCCAGAGATACTCATATGTGTGTTATAGGCAACTTTACATCAAAAAGTAATTGTGTATTAAGAAAGCATCTCATCCCAGTCTAGATGAAGTCCAAAAATTTGATATTAGCCCATATGTCTGATACCATCTGTAAATTTCTCTTCATGCTTCCACAAAACATGCAATGACACAGAATGCAGGAAAATCACAGGCCAGTGGTTAGAAAGTCTTGTGGATCCAGTAGTAGTGGAAGCATCTCTGTACTGGTGTGGGTATCCATGTCACTCCTCCATTTCCAGAGCTCTGGCTCCATCAGTGTAGCTCCCACCATATGACTTTTAGATAGAGATGTCTTGCAGGGAGACAAAATGAGTCTGCCCCCCAGTGAGATATTTATCTCTGTAGCACTTTCAAATGAGGTCATCAAGTTATGACCTGATTGACAGGCTAAACTCCACTCCATTCACTCTTAACATTCTCAAGTTGACACCGTATTATGTTGACACCAAGTTTTACATCAAATTGACACCACTTTTTGTGATAGTTCTAAATTCTTGGGTGATATAAAGATTATCCTTTACAATGCACCAAAGAGTGACCATATGGGTTGTATCAATGCTCTTGGCTTCTTTGTGCACATTGTTTGACCACCATTAACTTAGACTCAGTATCTCACAGGGTTTTGTCTACTCTTCGAGTTACTATTGTCAATTTCTTTAATATAGATCATTATTTAAAAGTGCTCTTCATTCAAGGTAAACGTTTTTTACTAAATTAGCCAAACTGCTATCTATTTAAACATGATTTCAGGAGCCATTTCACCTGATAGGTAATTTAAATATGAGTCCAGGAGGCTTTTATATGATCAAGGATTAATGATTATCTCAGAAAATAGATTCACAGACTTTTCCCAGTCTCAGTGGATCCAGTAAGTCTAGCTTCCATAAGAATTTAAAAATATGTGCTATCATAGTCCTGCTTTTGAAGAGGATTCATTAATTTTGTTCTTTATGAAAGTCCTTTATAATGGTAGCTAGAAACAATCTAGGACTTCTAATCTCACAGCAAGAAGAATTTATGTTCATTGAAGCAGTTATACCTGGAATCCATGCATTTTTCCAATTCCTCAGACCCTCTTCCTCTGTTTTTCTCCAGGGAAACAGAGACCGAATGTAGCTTGGATGCACACTAGCAAGCAATTAAGACCCAATGCGCCCCTCATCAAAGTAGGAGGTAAATCAGAACCAAGAAGTGTAACTATTACTTGGCCAAGTGAATGAGGCAGCCAGAGGCACCCTCGTGGTGTAGTGGTTACACACTTGGCTGTGATCCCTGGGGACTTCAGTTTAAAACCACCAGTAGCTGGGTGGTGGTTTCAACTTCTGTTTAAAAAAAATCACAGTCTCAGAAAGCCACAGGGGAGTTTCCATGAGTCAGAAATGTCATAATGGCAGTGAGTCCAATGGAGACACAAACCAAACACTGCCACTGAGTCGTAGCAGACTCACAGCAACCCTCTATGAAAGAATAAAACTGATCCTTTTTCCAAGACTGTGACTTCTCATGGGATTAGAAAGTCCTGTCTTTCTCTCCTGGATCAGTTGGCGGTTAGCAGCAACATTTATAACCACAACAGTGTCAGGACTCCCACAACAAAATGAATTTAGAATCAAGAGTCTAGGTCTTCAAATCAATACAACTAATCGATATTAGGTTTTCATTACACATAAGTAGTATCAGCAGTGACAGAAACTTATCAAGATTTGGTTATTATTGTTGTTGTGCTTGACTTTGTATGCTCTTTTTTTGGGGGGGTGGGGGGCCCTCACTGCCCTTTGGTAGTCATGGGAACTACCCCGTGCTGCTCCTGAGAGCCGCCGCTGGATTTGAACCACCAAGCCCCCGGGCTGCAGTCCTGCACTCAACCACTTACGCCACTGGGGCTCAGCCCAACTTTGTATACTCTTACATTCTCATTTCCCTCCTTTCCTGGTATACATTTTAGCATTATCACATACAATAATCAAATTGTCTATCAAATACCACTAGCCAATGTCTATTTTTCTATCAGCATGGAAGTAGACAATCAGGTTTTTCTTCTACATTGTCTCTGACTGAGCTCTATCATAAACATTTTTGTCAAGAGCTAAGAAAATTAAGAATTTGAAGAGCCCAAGAATATCCACCTCTATATTATATGTATTGGCTGTTATCTTATTTCATCCTTATAACTATCTTGTTATCTGGAAATTAGTATCATTGTTTTACAAGTGAACTTAAATAATCTTTCTCATAGTAATGCAGCTATTAATAAGCTCAAATTCAAACCAAGGGATATTTCCTTTTGCACACGATTTCCTCAAGACAATATTTCAGTTTACCCCTCACAAAGATTTCTTCTAGACTTCAGAATAGTTGTGTGCTGGTGTTTGAACTAGTGCTTCAGGCCTGACTCAAGTGCTCACTTTGTATTTCTTTACCTAAAAGTCAAAGTACAAATGCACCTGGCCTATATAATCCTTAATGATTATCCCTTGCTATTCTTTCCCATAATCATGGAGGGAATATCCTTTGAGAAATACATAGACTGCAGAGATAGATATTTCCTTCATGGTTTTTTAAATTTAATCTCTATGGATATGTTAATGCCACATAAATATACCTATCTTAAAGATATAAAGCTTGACATTTTCTACATAGATTATTTATACACACAGACATTTATTTATGCATGATATGAAACATGTTCTGCAATAAATGCCCCTTTGATGGCTTTGTATTAATGGTCACTGATAAAATGTAATTATTTTATTAATTTCATCATTAAAATGCATCAAATAGAGTATTTTTCATTGTGTGATTCGTTATTATGTTGTATGTTTTAATGTCTTGCCATCAACTTAACCTCAAGTATACTTTGAAATCCAAACAATCTTTCCTTTATAGCATCCCTATTTCTCTTGGATAGTTAGTGTCCCAGTATTCTAGAAATGAACCTCTTCTTTAACCTTATCACATTATTTTGGAAACATATATTCACAATTGTCTCAAATTGTTTATTTATCTTTAAAACCACTCATCATTTTCAGATCTACTAGCTTTCATCATTGTGCTGGTCATATTTAACCATCCTGTTTTTTCCTGGTATATTACTTCTCTTCTTACAGAGGGAAGTTTGATTTCAGGAAAACAAATGTTACTAAAACCTTGATACCAATGGTTCTCAAGCAATAGAGCATGCCATAACGATAGATATCCTTGACTGGGCAAGGGTGGATGTGTGAAATCTAACCACAGAAGTAATCTCCTGAGGGGTACTGTAGTGTATAGGGATACGTTCCAGAGAAGGACCATTGCTCAAGTATTGTTTCCAATCTGGTGGATGAGGAATTATGGAATCAAACCAGGTTCTTGGCAACTAGGCAAGTTGTGGATTTATTTTTTATGTGCCCGTACATGGCAGAAAACTGACCAATGTCTAAACAATGTGGAAAAAGTATTGATTCTTAAGGAATAAAACTGCAAGCACTCCTTCTTAACCAACTGCATTTTACAAACTATTGTTAAAACTTTTTTTAAAAGTAGTTTCTTTGCAACCTGTGTGAAAGAACATAGCTAAGGAATAAGGAATAAGGAAACGAGTCTAAGATTAAGGATCACAAGACTACACAGATTTGTAAAAGGAAGTTCTGCTCCAGATTCTCCTGGGAACCTTTCTTTTCTCAGCTGGAGTTCTTTTGGGAAAAATTTAATAATGAAAGCAACAGAGAACCAATCTTTTCTTATGTACATAAATTCCCAAATACTATCAGAAATGAAGTATTTATAGAACTAGGAGTTATTGGAATAACTTCACTAGATCCACCTAAAAACCTATTAAAATGAAAACTTAATTACAATTAAGCTGATGGTACACTCAAAAGATAATAAACCAAAAGATAATACATGACATGTAGAACATTATGTTAAGTGCTATGCTTACAGCTTAGTATGCCATTTTAAAATTTTAGTTTTATATTATTTCCAGTTTTGTTACAGAGTAGTACAAACTGATACAAATTTAAATAAATGCTAAGAACAAGAGTCATTTAACTTTGGAGAAAGTTATCTTAATCCCAAGACACAAACATTGGAACAGGAACAATATTGAAAATTTACATCAAAGAGATTATAATTCAAATTCTAACTTCTACTTGTAGAGGTCATAATAATCAACTCCAATGGATCTATTTATTTAAATGTATCAAGAGTATCTAAAAAGGAACACATTCATTTATTCATGCTGTTTCATATACTGAAATTAAAATTAACATCAAAATTCAGTTAATGGTATCACAAACAACTTAATCATTTATGTCAAAATTTGGTATTGTTACTAGGTTTATTCTCTCTCTCTCTCTCCTACTCCTTCCCTAGAAAAATCAATGATCACCTATTAAAGATTTACTGGGTTTCGTTGGTTACAGATGTCTCTAAATTCTTTTCCCTAATTCAATTGCCATTTTAATTCAGCTTCTTTCTAGGAATATTAATATTTCTCTACTTGTTTCTCTCTTCCTCACCTCACAAACTCTGCTCCCTATTATTTTCCAGAGTGGAGCAAATAATCATTAAACTAACCACTGCATTGCTTTATAGAAATGCTCTATGACTCTGCATAAATGGTAAGATCATGTCTTCAGCAGACTATACAGAGTCATTTGTGAGTTTCACTTTATATCCAAAAGTTCCACATCACCACAAGTTTGGTGACTCAATACAGCACTTATGTATTCCTTTACATTTCTCGAGGGTGGAAGTTCAAAATAATTTCAGTTGACTGAATGTAAATTTTGGTCTCAAACTGTTGGGGAGAATCTGTTTCCGTCTTCAAGGTCCTACTGATTGGTGGCTTTCCTGGGTTTCTGGCCCTCGTTCTGATAATCCTTGACCATGAGTCCATCATAAAATACTTACCCTAATTACATCTACAAAGATCCTCCTGTGATTTCAGATCCAGTTTGTGAGTTCCAAGGATGAGGAGCTCATATCTTTCGGGGCCATTAGTCAGCCTACACTTTTCTTCAGAATTTAGCTAACATTTTCCTGTTATTGGTGGCACTGGTATCCTGGACATTATTCTGAATTGATATTTTGTGCTTATTAACCTTGCTCTAATAGAATAAAAACCCCTCAAGGAGAGGTGCTTGATTGTTTAATTCACCTTCTTTCACTTTCCGCAGTGCAGTGAATTCTTTAACATGGTCCTTTTGGAATAGTCTCTAAATCTCACCAAATGTCCTATTGTAATTAGTCTGGGAAGGAGAAGGTTGGGGGGGCGGGGAGCAAACACACTGATAAGACTCACTTGTGTGTGATTCTTAATGGGATGAAGTCTGTCATCTTATTGGGTATGAAATGAAGCATCTCAGAAATATTAGGCAGGATGTTTACTGCCAGTGGTAAGGGAGAGTGAGGAGCGGAGTGTGTCCTTCCAAACTGACTGTCCCCGTGTATTGCCCCTCCTTGGTTTGTGAGATGGTATTGATGCCAGTGCAGTGGAAGAGGCAGACCACTTGTCCTCTCTGCCCACAGAACCTTTCAGCCAAGTGTCTTCAAGCTGAAACTGGCTAGTGGTGTGTGGTGTCTTCAGACATTTCATTGCAGGGCTAGACTTCCCCATGCTCGAAGCAAAACCTGAGTGCCTTTGGACTGAGGTTAGTAGCAGAAAGCAAGCTTTTGGGTCATGGCTAGCAGTCCTCAAAGAGCTTGTAACGATGCCTGAGCAGAGCAGAGGCAAACCCAAAGGCCAAGAATTAAAGAAATGTCTGCTGCCCACAGCAGAGAAGAGACTGTCTAGCCTGGACAATTTATCTTGAACATTTCTTACCTGTATTGTAGTCCGGTCACTTCCTTGTGCATTTCCTAAGTGTGAGCATCACCTTGGGAGTTCTGTGTCACCATTGCAATGAACTATTAAACTCACCTGAAGAGCTGTGAGAAGAAGTTAGTCTCGAGGATGGTAGACAGGTGGAAGGATGGGGCATACTTGAAGTTGTCCCTCTAGGATGCTGATAGGGAGTTTGATTCCCCCCACCCCACCATGTAGCTAGGAGTAGCCAGATGCCACTCCACATCATCATTCTTTATTACATTCTCAATGCCTCCATGGTACCTCGTGCACAGTAGGCCCTCATTAGGAATTTATTGAGCTTCAAAAATAAAGCAAGTTCTCTATTGCTACCCTTGGTTTCCAAAATGGATGATTCCCTAAGTGGGAGAATATAATAAAGATACCATCTTACATATTTTATTGAGTTTCCTACCATAGTACTTGGGAATAACTATTGATTTTGTCCTAAACAATGGAATATTCAAAAGTGATGATGCAATACTGTGATTATGTTATGAGATCTGTATGACATCATATAGTATAGGGCTTCAAAGACTGTGGAAAATGGAATTTAAGGTAAAGGGGTACTTCTATGTGGATTTTGAGGAGCTCTGCTCTATTCATCTTGCCAGCATGCTCTGGAGGGTTGATCTCCACTGCTGTCTGTGAAGAAGCAAATTGCCATATCATGCGAAGGCAAATTGACAATGCCATCTGACAAGAAAACTAGATATTTTTAAAAAGTTCACTGCCATGGAGTGGATGCCAACGCATGGCATCACCATAGAACAGGCAAGAAGTGTCCATATGAGTTTCAGAGCCTCTGACTCTTTTTTTTTTGCCTCTAACTCTTTACATAAGAAAGCTCCCGTTTTTTACCACAGAGCGTCTACACGTTCTGAGCGGCTGACAAAGCAGTCCGTCCAGTGCACAATCACTCTGCTGCCAGCGCTCTTCTCATTCACCACTACGTGATCCACAGTGGTGACAGAGACTCCTTTCTGACAGCCAGGATGAACATCCAATCAGAGGCCTATGAACCCAATTTGGCTTTGGATCAGACATTAGTTGACATCGAGTTGGTGAGAATCCACCATGAAAAACCCAGGCAAGTTGTACTTGGATATTTAGCTGTAAGAAAATAAATGTGGTTTGCTTTAAGTTGCTAATTTTGTGGTGATTGTTTTATGCAGCAAGAGAAAATATATGTAGGGCACAACGTTCTTTGTACTGTAGAATGGTGAGTCCCTGCATCTTAGAGTAGTAGAAACCATAGGAAAAAACCCTTAATAGAAAGCAATTGAATTATAAATTTTGCATTTTTCTCCAAATGAGGATGACTATAGAGATAAAATTGTTGCTTTTTGTTTACAAATATAGAGAGAAAGCTATCTGGTGGTCTACAAGTTTGAGAAAAATACCCAATAAATTGAGGGAAGGCAAACAGATATATATTTATATCATAAACCTCTTAGGAAAGTACCATGATACTAAGAAAGATGAGGAATTTTTCAGAATACATTGAAGAGAAAAAATTAAGTGTAAATTTAAACGTTTAGAAGATGACAGATTTATGATGGGAAATAGAGTGTGCTATAATTGAAAGACTATGGGCTTTGTGTGAACCTGGACTCGGTATTGTATAATCTGCAAAATATTATGTTTTGAAATACTTTCGGCATATCTACCTACATTTTGAGAAAAACCTTTCAACTGTCCAAACTTTAAAGAATTTTAAGAATTAAGGTTTTATGATAGAGAATTCTGTACTTTCACCGACACCAATTCTTTTTCATCTGGAGCACAATTACTTACCATTTCTCACTTTCCCTCCTTTTTTTTCCCATCTAATGTTGGCATGTAATTGAATGTTAACCAGCAGCCTATGAACTTAAGTGAAGTACAGCTCTCCTAAGCCAAGTCAACATAACCTCCAAAGTAAGATGCATTTCGGTCTTTCACATTCAGTTGCCTTGACAAAAGATGCTTGGCAACATTTGCTAAAGATGTTGAAAAATAACTACCACTTATCAAGAACACTTATTTTATATATGATGGTAACAAGAAACATGAGGTAGCTTGCAAAACTGCAATGGAAAAAAGTAGAATTTAAATATAATGGGATTTTCCATGACTCTGTATGGTATAACTGTCTGTTTGAAGCATTAACATATTTTGGAATTTGTTTATAACAAGAGTCCAAAGAGAGCATACGTATTTTAGTCAGTTAATTCCACTTAATTGTAGAAACAGGCTGCATTGCTAAAGTTTTAATTTTGAAATATTTTATTTCTATGGGTTAATAAAAGGATCTAGGAGAAATGAGTCAATAATTCTTATGATATTTGCATTGTTCTGCTTTCTGTTAACCAGATTTCTGCAAGACTACACTATTTGAAGGAACCCATACTGTGCTTACTCAAACTTTCTGTTAGAGCAACTGCAAGAGAAAAAGTCACTTTTTGAAGCCTTCATCACTCTCTGCACTACTGATGAACTCCAAATAATGCAGAAGGAGCTATATTGAATTTTGGCTTTTATCTTTAATGTTGAAAAAAAAGACCCTAAAAGAATCTGTTAAATGAAAGATTGACAAAATTTTGATAAAAAACAAAAAGAATGAATAGCTCAACTCTAATTATGATTCACAATCATGGTTCAGTTATTATAAACCAGCATGTAACTGAAACCTTATGAAGCAATAAACATCTCAAGAATGATTTAAAAGGGTAAATACAAAATTGTTAGGTGAAAAGGTCATTTCAGTAAAGTTTGTATGAAGAGAGAAATTAGCAAAGTCAATCACTAATTTTACACATATTTTTAAAACCTTTTAAAATTGGTGAGCTATTCATTATTTTTCCTTTTCCTAAAATGGCTCATATAATTCAGGTAATTATTGACTGTGGCAGTCACTGTCCTGTGTAAATTTCAGCAGTGGGAGTATAGGGGTGGATTCTGTCCAGTCAATCTGGAGATAGTCAATGTAGGCATGACTTTCTCCTGAGAATTCTGGGAAGTCTTGCACTATCTCTCAATTGGAGGAGAGAGATTTGTCTTGGTCTCTTGGAGAAGGCCTACTGACAAGACAACCTGGTGGCATGCTATAGACCCTGAGTTCTGGAGACTGGAGGATCCAGAGGAGAAGCCAGATGGGATTACCCTGATGGAATCAAACTCCTGGGTCCAGAGAAGCCAGGTGGAGACTCCTACCAGTGCTGAGATGCTTGGGAAGTCACGAGGAGACCCCTACCAATGCTGAGATGTTTCTACCACAACTAGATACTGCTTATGGACTCCGAATCCTGGAAATGAGGACCTTGGGGAGACCCCTGCCAGCAGAAGGTGCTCCCACTCCTTCTACTGCCACTGGACACACAGACTCTGTACCCACTGACCTTTGGTTCTCCTGTTGTCATTGCACTTGATTTGTGAGTCAGAAAAAGACTTTATAGACTGGTATTGGACATATGAGCTTAGATCAGACTTATGAAGCTGGACTGGCCTGGGTTCGGATACTTTCTCAATGTTCTATTTCTCTTGTAGATAAACCTTTCCCTTATATCCATATGTGTGTTTATGAATTTGTTTCTTTAGTCTGCCTGGACTAACACACTGACATTGCATATGAATAAGATATTTCTTTATAATATGACATCCAAATGAAAGATTATCACTCTTATGGTGTTCTAAAAGTGATTTAGAATTATTAAGTGTGACTTTCACTTGCCTATTCTATTAACAATGTCAACTGAGTTAGTAAATTACCTGAGGATGATATAAATAAAATTTTCTTGTTCAATTGTCATCGATGCACAAACCCCTACACACATCACACATATTCACACCTATACATCTTCTGTCCACATAAGGATCACCTAGGGATCTTGTTAAAATGTAGAAACTGTTTCAGTATATCTGGGATAGGAATGCAAGTGAACCAGATTGAACTAGCTTGAAGTCCTGAAAATCAATCACATACTGACACATAGATATACACACAAGCAAAGTATATAGGGAACCTGATGCTGTATGTAAAGAATGAACTGTTAGCATATGAATTGATAGACTAAACTATAGAGTCAATCTGCTTATAGCAACCTCTTTATAGGCATCTTAATGTTAGGTACCATGAGTTGGTTTCCAGCCCCTGTGAGTTGAAGGACAGCCTGTATAATAACTGTTTCATGGAATTGAATTGAACTGAGCCCTCTGTACTGCTGTGTGAGCTAATTAGCTGTTATATTCCTTTTTGCTGTGTATATCCTCATATTTATGTATAAAATCATAAGTGTCCTGGTTTTGTTTGTGTAGAGAACCCTATTTGATACACATCTAGACACCCCAGTTGGCTGCTTCCAGAAGCTTTTCACAAACCCTATCTCTTTTTGGCCTCTATGTGAGTTTCTTGACCACCTTGAAGCTCTTGTGCACTGTGTTGATAGGAAGGAGTTCCTTGACTCCATCACTGTAGTTAAAGGCACAAGATTGGAAACCCTGCACTATCCCCAAGCCTTTTAAGATTTTTCCAGCCACCACAAGTGTTTCCATGAACAACCTGTTATTTGGTAAAGGGAGAGGCACAGGTCATGAAGTCCCAATGACTCCAACCCCCATGTGATCCACATGGAGGTTCAGCTCTTCCTTCACAATGAGACCCAATTTTCTCTTAAAATAATTGCTGAAGGAATCCTAAGCAATCCAATCTTCCCAACCTGGAGAGAGTTAGCTATGAACAATCTGGAGGTCCATAAGCTAGCATCCATTATTCAGTGTGACAGTGCCTCATCTTAAAGATCCAGGATTCCCAACCAAGTGGTCAGACCTGAGAACACTTTGTGCTCAACATACCTAACTCAATCAGAGAAGGGTTGGCTTCAACTTGTATTTAACTTTCCTGCCCTATCAGTATGTCCCTATAGGCCAGTATGTCCCTGGCCTATAGGCATGCCCCATCCCCACTTACCTCATACGGAGGTGACATAGTGAATGGGGTATTCTGCATCAGTTGAGTATGGTGCTGCTAGATAATGTTTAGTACCTACCATATTTTTTGAACTGTAAAACACACCTGACCATAAGTCACACCAAGTTTTTAGAGCAGGAAAACAAGAAAAATATATTCTGAACTAAACAGTACCAGCATACCAAAATATTTATTAAAATAAATCAAAATACTGTAATATTTAAGAGCATAAACTTAACAGTGGTATTAAGAATCATCATCACTTTCATTAACAAATGAAGGGAGGTGTGTGCTGTGTCAATCATGGGACCTGATTGACATGGAGGCTTCTCCCAAACACACAGAAATTCCATACAGACAGGGACTGTAAGTTGGCTCATGGGATCATAAACAAATGTTCTGAGGTAGACACCTTCAGATCATATGACGCACCCTCATCTCCCCCCTCTTTTTTTGGGGGGGGAGTGCATCTTATGGTCTGACAAATACAGTGCATTGCAAAGTGGTTGCAATAGCAAAGCATGCCACCTTTGGTGACAACAACATGGAGGTAGGCATGTTACCCATCACCATTTGGGATGATATTTCTTCAGTCTGACAGGGATTAGTGATACTATATCTGCTGGCCGATGTATTCTGGTTCATGTGAATTCTGCCACTACCTCCAAGCACATAAACAATACCCTCAAAATTCAGCATATGTTGAAGCCCCCTCCCCCCCAAAAAAAACAAAGGCAGCAGAGAGATGCAATGATGGAAAAAATAGACTAGCTCCCTAGCAAATCAACTGTGAACAATGCAACACAGAACTCGTCAAATGTCTTAGTATCCACTGTTCCATTTCCTCATGCTTGGGGCCATATTTTAGCAAGGATCTTCTCAAAGTTTCTATTGTTATTATTTCTATTTTTCTCTAAGTATACTACAAACTCAAAGATTCTTGGAAATTCATTCTTGAAGTCACTGAGTTTATAAATTCAATAGCTTTAGAATAAAGTATTATAATAGCATAATAGCTTTAGAATAAATTAAATAGCTTTAGAATAAAGTAACAATTAAGAAATGCTTGTTAAGTAAATATAATTTATTAGCTATTTTTCCAATCTGGAAATGGAATTGCCTTATCTCAATTTAGTACACAAAAAGTTGTTTTCTTCTCTCTACTCTGAAACATACCAGAAGTAGAATCCTTGTTCTCTCAACTCTGAAACATATCTATGTCCAAGTAAGACACATAGGTTTGAGAAAAAAATGAGAATATTATGAATAATAAAACAAATGATGACTTATCCTTTTGTGTGATAAATTCAGCTGCTTTCTTGTATAGCAGGAGTGAATGGCACCAAAATACCACTTCTAAATTTTCTCTCTCTCTTCTCCTTTTGTTTCTTGGTACAAAAGGACTACAGAAATAAATATGTCACATTTATCAACTCCCTTTCAAACAACATGACATTTCTTTATTCACCTTCTCTTTCCCTCCAGGAAGCTTATGATTTCCTCTTGACTTAAAGTAAAAATAAACAGAAACATTTAAGAAATTTAATAAAGGAGATATTTCAACATTCAAATTCTGTAATGCCTGTCTTTTTTCTTGAAAGTTTCATATGACTCAAAAATATAATCTGGATATCCACGTGAATCATCATTTTTAAACAAATAAATTCTAGATAATTCTGTTATTTCTGCTTCATTTCCTTATATTTCATCCACATACCCATACCTGGCTTTTGCCTTGCACATCAAAAACTCTAGAAAATCTAGGATCAGATTAATAGAAAAGCAAAACATTTCCAATCAAAGGGAATTTATAGGTTGTTTATTTAGTCACTCATTTTTTGAAATGAAAAATCATTTCCCTTGGCCTTTGGGGAAGGCAGATTCCAGATACACAGAAATGATGAACTGGTGGCTGAGCTTCTGTGACAAGTACATAACTATTGACTTAAAAAGCTTTAGCTTCTAAATAGTAACTCCAATGTTTATCATGGAAAATGTACTATATTGAAAAATACTTTTGGGAAACACTTTTAAAGTTATTATTGGATGGCTAGACTATGGGGAGGAGTTGACCTTAAGAAATTGACTAAGCAATAAAAAGGAATCCGACAAGCACAGCTTGCCTAAATTCAGCAGAGTTCCAAAAGAGAGAACCAACCGGGGCTTAGAGAAGAAGGATGAATGATGTGAAGCTTGCTGTCTTGGGTGGTGTTGGAACAGGCAAATCTGGTGAGTGGAACACATAGCTACACTTATAGCAAGTTGTAGAAAGACAGTTGAAATACTGATGCCTTACTCCACGAGTGTTTAAAATTCATAGGACCATTAGAAATCTGCAGGAGTCCTATATAACCTGAGTTCCACTCCCACTCTCCTGACCCCAGACACACCAAACAATGACCCTGAAAAAAAGTAAGAATTTCAGAGATGAAAGAGCTGTGAAGTTCTTTTTCATGGCTTTTTTGACCTGAGATTAAGTACCCTATTGTCAAAGAGCCTTCCACTTTTTGCCACGTTGTCATGGTGATGAAGATGCCACCTCTGCACCTTGAGTCAAATGAATTTCAATATATGGTCAGACTCAAAAACTAGAATCAAACAACCCAGGCTTGAATTTCCCCCCTTTTGCTTGGATTTTGAATGTACCAAGTAGCCATAATGACATACCCTTAAACCATGCCAAATGCTTGATTGTCTCCGTGTTGCTCGTGTGTCTTGTCAAAGAACAAACAAACAAACAAACAGTGATTGCATCTTTGGTTGAATCATAAATCTGTTTCAGTGACAAAAGGTAAGTTACCTTCTGTATTTGTGATAATGAATAAATTGCACAGTAATTTGCTTATACATACTGTAAGATCACTTTATTTTTAGCATACTAGTGATTATGGTTGTAAAACATTTAAATGCTTAAGACATAATTTAGGATAGTCTTAGGTTTTAATTCATGGTGATTTTTATTCTAAGTGATATCTCATTTCACATAAGTAAATTATATTTTAAAACAAAAAGTACCCTAAATACATATTGTTTCTTTCACAGCCCTTACAGTAAGGTTCCTTACCAAGCGATTCATTGGAGAGTATGCATCTAATTTTGGTAAGTTCTTACTCTACACTTTTTTCACCTAGAAATACTAACATTATAAAGAAATTGCAATTAAGCTCAGAAGTATTTTCATAGGTTCTGCAGTTTTTATGTGCTTCTGCATCTTGACTTACACATTCTGGCTTCAAATGACACAATAGGCATTGTATTTGAGTTGAGTATTGTTTTAGGAAATAATTCACTCAATTTCATGTTAAGATAGTTAGTTTAGATAAAGTTAGTGAAAAGCCAGCAAAAAAAGTGCAGTCATTTTAAAGCATTGTGAGATATGATCTTTTTTAAAAATTTTTAGAATTTTTTCATGCTTGAATACTTATATAAATGAAATGCTAAATTAGAAAGCATTTTATAATGTAGAAATGAGAGAGAGACTTGTTGGGATCTTGTTGTTCAGTGGCTTATAGGAGATGATACCTAATCCAGGGTGAATAAATTGAACTTACATTGGATGTAAGCTATACAAATTCAGCTATACAAAGGATGGAAGATAAGTCTATGAACACAGGAAGGCAGGTAGCTACATACAATAAAATTAACAGTAAAGATAAAAGGCCACAGAACTCATGCTATCCTTTTGATTCCAATTCACAGCAACTCTGTGGGACAGGGTGAACCCCTTGGGGGGTTCGGAATATCAACTCTTCACGGGAGGAGAAAGCCGGATATTCTCATGGTGGTTTCAAACGCATTTGACAGACCAACACGTAATCATTATACCACGAGGGACCCAAATAGAATGGTGTAGATAATTTGTGAAACACCACACACATGAGCAAATATGATCATAGTTTTCCAGCAGCAAACAAAAGTTATCTTATCATTTCAGTTAACTATGACTGTCAGAATTTGCCAGATTATAATCCACATGAGTACATTTTTTCTTACGTGGCATTTCTATATTGACAATATGCTTATATTTGTAGAATCTATCTACAATAAATATTTAAATTTCGAAGGAAAGCAGCTGAATCTGGAAATACACGATCCTTGTTCTCAAGTAAGTAAAGCAAAAAACTTTTTTTTGTGCTTATTTTTAATCATGACTTGAAATTAGATGATAAAATTTGCTAGCTTTAAAACCGAAGTCTCAAGGGTCTTCTCATTTATTAAAATTTTAAGAGATAATCTGAGTGCTACAACTTCGATTATCTGGCATCTCTGAAATTGGTTTAAATAATTGCTTTTAAGATGGACATTTTATAAAACAATAATAATCAAAACTCACAATGTATTTGTTTTCCCATCAGGTCACGTTACCATCAGAATAGCTTGATGATTTGTTAAGTCAGTCTACATTTTGGCTAAATTGTATTTTAATCAGGAACCTTGGTGGTTTAATAGTTAAGAGGTAGGCTGTCAACCACAAGTTCAACAGTTTGAAATCACCAGTCACTCCATGGGACAAATATGAGTATTTTATTTCCCATAAAATTGCAATCTTGTAACTCAAAAGGACAGTTCTCTCCTGTCACTGTGAGTGAGAATTCACTTGGTCACAGTAAGTGTGGTCTTGGTTTGGGGTTTGAAATAAAATCAGTCAATTAGTCTAATTAATTTAGTTTAATTAGTCTAATTAAATTAGAAGTTTGAATGCAAACTTCTTTATCCACTAAAATATTAAATAGTTTAGATATTGTTGAATAAAATTACACAATTGAGATTTCAAAAAATTCCATGGGTCATATTATTATTAAGTAAGTAAAATCTTCATTCAACCTTTTAATGTCACTTTTGTTACTGGTGTAAATATAGCTACACTTATCAATAGACACTCCATTTATTGAAAGTAGGAAATGTATCTTTTGAAAATATAAATGTGGAGATTATTTTTAAAATAAATTATTATAGTTCATTTTTTTCAGAAAAAGTAGACAATTTTTTGGAGAAAAGCCATCAAATGACTTCAATATAATTTTATTATACTTTCTTTTTATATTTCAATATTTTATCACTTTTAAAAAGAAAAAAGACAAAGAGAATTGCATTTTAGATTAGAAAACAACACTGCTATACTATTTTTTCTGGACATACTTTATTTATTAAGGTCTCTTCAAGGTAAAATATCTCCATTAATTAACTGCCTAAAATGTATGCATGTCATGCATCCCTATTTACAATATGTTTGCTTTATTTTCAGCCACAGAAAGCAAAATTCTCCCTCATGAGTGAACTCCATTGGGCTGATGGCTTTGTCATTGTGTATGATATCAGTGACAGGTCTTCTTTTGCTTTTGCAAAAGCCCTGATCTACAGAATCCGGGAGCCACAAGCTAGTCATTGTAAAAGGTATGATATCTTTCATTCCCTTCTCCTTTCCTTTGAGTAAATCATCACATAGGTAGTTGTAAGCATCATTAGGAAGAGGTTAATACAGTCTTCCAATTACAAAATTTAACAGCCCTGAACAATTCACCTTCCCATTCCAAAGGAGTTACACATGTAGTAAAAAGAATAAGATGAGAATACTTTATATTCTCGCTGACATAAACAGTTACTTGCTTTAGGTAAATGGCTGTTTTTACAAGACAGCTCCTATTGTTAACATGACACTCTGATGCAAAAAATGGTCCTCCATACACAAGATAGTTCATTTCCAATTTTTCCTTTTTATTCCCACAGAATTATTAAGGATACTAAATAAATCTAGATTTATTACATTTGGCATACTATGAAATCCAGTTGCTAAGCATTGGTTTGTTCAATCTATTGATATCATGTGCAGGATGAATAATCAAACCATTTACAATATCCCTGTGTAAGAACACACTTGTGTTCGCCATTTCACATCCCCAAATAAAGCGATGATTAACAACTCTACATTGTTAAAGGCTTCGCACAAGTGACTGAGAAAGAATGAATAACTGTGCCTTAAACCATTGTCAATTACCAGATAAAAGTTTAAGCATCTGAGGTTTCGCATTGTAGTTTCCCTTATCTTTTTTATTGTTTTAGCCATTCTCTTAAAGTACTTATTTTTGTTACACATGCTGATGTAAGCTAGTCTTTGTGCTTGTGTTAACCAGAATTTTGCCCTTAGAGACAAGAATAAAATTTATTTGATATCTCCCCAAATCAAAAGAGTTACTCAAGGGCACTTAGAAACTTGCAATATAAAACATATTTTAAAATTGCTCATGAATGCTTCTAAATATATTGACTAATTCCAGAGAATTTTCCATTATCAATCTTTTATAGGCTAGGAAAGGAAAGTATAGAATTGTTTGGTAAAATTACATCTCATATTTGTGGCTCACTCTTTATATATATATTGAATTTATATTCTGTAAATTTATACATAAGTATAAATCATACTTTACAGTGATTTTGTGAATTAATAGAAAATATATTATTAATACAGAAATAGTTTACTGCATGCAATGCTTTTTCTTTAACAATCGCATTGACTGTCATGTGAATTAAACTATTTTTAAACAAGTTCATCTTTGTTAGAGTTGAAGCTTTTCTTCAGCCATTTCTTCTCTATTACTTATAGTTTATCATCGTTCTATGTCAAGTAAGTGCTGATTGCCTCATGATAGCCTCCAAATAAAATTATTTCTTAGTAGTGGTTTGTTATAAACCAGGGAAAGAATACTTGCTGAAGGCATCATTTTAACAAAGAATCTTTTTCTTGCATAGAAAAGTTGTACAAGGTCATGAGATTGTGAAATTTTATTTAAAGCATGTTAAAATAGATATTAACATAGAAAAACACCAATGAATATTGAAAATATTTTCCTCAGGAAAATTAGATTTAAATTGTTCAATTACAGTAATTATATACACAGAGATATCCTTAAGTGTTTCTTTTCAACTAATAAGAAAAGTGAAAAATAATATTGAGTAAGCATCTCTCATTATCTGTCACTGTAGTCGGTATTCTTTAATATCTCATTTCAATTAAATGCATGAAAAATCTGTGTAATGGCAATGATTTTATAATTTTTTATCCATAAGGAAACTCACATGGCCATAAATGATTGCATGGTAAAATTGCACACATAAATATGCACTTGCTGTTTGAAATGGTTTTTAAACCAATCTTACTATGGACTCTATATTTCAGAGCTGTGGAATCAGCAATGGTTTTGGTTGGCAACAAGCAAGATCTCTGCCATGTGCGAGAGGTTGGCTGGGAAGAAGGGCAAAAGCTGGCATTGGATAACCGGTGCCAATTCTGTGAGCTGTCTGCGGCCGAACAGTCTCTGGAGGTAGAAAAGATGTTCTTCATAGTTATCAAGGATGTCCTGACAAACTTCAAACTCAAAGAAAAAAGAAGACCAAGTGGATCTAAATCAATGGCCAAATTAATCAATAATGTATTTGGGAAGAGAAGAAAATCTGTGTAGGGAATTGGTCATACCACTGAATTTTAAATAGTTGCACGATAAATAAACTTACCCATGTGTGATTATTTATTTTATGAAAATAAATCTCTTTGAGATTTGAAATAATTGAACATGAACCACAACTGTGTTTTTGGATATCAAGTTTGCTTGGCTGTTTTTGGTGTTTGTGCTGCAACTCAGCTTGACACTTGACCTTTCATTTCCTACACAAAATAGTGCTCAATTTCTCCAATTGTGGGGTTATCAGCTAACTATCATTATGTAAATTTACCTTTCTATAGTTTGAAGTTTATTTTGGTTTACTTCATAGTGACTATATTAGAGGACTTAACAATTTGTGAAATTTCTTGATCAACTTACTAGAAAATCATTGATTTATTGTTTGAAATGTTTGTGTAAGTTAATTGATGAGATAAAAACCTTACTTATGGCTTGTGGCTTAATAAGTTCAATTCCTTTAACTCATTTCCCATGACTGCATTTCCCAGTTGTTCAGATAATGACATAATCTGCCAGTCATTGTTGCGTTCTGCACTAGAGTGAGCAATTGTCATAGACAATTGTGTCATTTACATAGATGCCACTATTTTTATGTGGTAAAAGATTAAGTTTACTCTAGTCCCTCTATTAACTTACCTATTAAAACCAAAGCTCAGACCAAACCCATTGTCATCAAGTCTATTCTAACCCAGAGATACCCTAGATAAATTTTCTATTGCTCTAAATATTTACAGAAGCAAGCAGCCTCATCTATCTTTCTCAGAGCTTCTGGTGAGTTCAAACCCCTGGCCTCATGGTTAACAGTCCAATGTTTAACCCCTAGTGACAAATGGGCACTATGTACATCATATGCATATTATATGAAATGCTAATGCAAACTTCTTGGTAAATATATAACCTTCAAGACATTATTGGAATAAAGGAAGTATATTGCTATTAGATACAATGATTGTGGATCTTGCACACTACTTTGATTGTCATTTCCTTCAGATACCTCTTAAACCCTAAAACTAGCAGTACTGTCTTTCTGAGCTTTTCCCTTAACTACACTTCAAAATGAAACCTCAAACCTTTATTCTGTTAAAATAACTAATAATTAGGATCACCTCTCAGCTCAGCCAAATCAAGCAGAGTATCAGCACAGCTACATACCTGGTGAATATACATTGACTAAGATTCAGAGATTTGATAAAAGTAGACAGTGAGCTGATAAGGGGTTAGATTTGAGGATGGATGTATGTGGAAGACACATTACTGGCACCAGGGTAGAAATATTGAATTAGCATTTACATTCTAGTTTGAATAACTACAGCTGACATAAAAATTTGCTATCCCTAAGAAATCTAAACTTGATGATAAAGTAAAATTACAGAAATATTGATAGTTGAGCTCTGTGGTAAATACCAGACAAGATAGTTTAGGAAGGTACATATGAAAAGTGAATTTTAAATTTTATTTTATATTCATGAGTATTTTGGATTTATAAGTCAAGTTAGCTATGTTCCAAATGAGAATTCAGGGAAATTTCCTTTCCTAAAGAGGTAAGGAATACCCTGATGAGAAAGTACAGACATTGTTGATAAGTATCTAAATTTTGCCAACTAGGATTCATGGTCATGGCTGTGGTCTGTCTAGACTATGCCACAAATATGCCACACTGAAGTGAGGAACTCTTCTTACCAACGAGGAACAAGTAGTCTATGATATAAATTAGAAATAGACTTCTTTTGTGTGTAGGTATTCTAATAAATTTGGTGATGTAGCATTTCTTTATCAACTATTACAAGGATTTATGAATATTTGTAACCTAAATATCAAATATCAAAGTCTAAACAATCAGAATGGTTGTAATTTAGTAGTTTATCTGTTTTGTTTAATTTTCATTATGTTAGACGTAATCACATTTTTAGAGATTTGGACTTCATCCCTGAAAGATTCTCCTAGTTAGAGAAAAATATTCTCCAATGATTTTGAATAAATCCATATGATAAGAACTCTAAAAAGTGGTATTAAAATGTATAAGTAGCTTATTCATATACATGCATCTGTCATGAGTCAGAATTTTAAACTCTGGTAATAATGTAACTTATGCTTTCCTGTTTTTAAATTTTTATTTTGTATGCCCTAATTTTTGTTTGTTTTGAGCATCACTGACTCTGGTAGCCATGGGTGTTAATCAGTGCTGCTCCTGAGAGCCACCCCTGGATTTGAACCACCCATACTGCAGGCTGCAGTTCTGCACTCAACCACTTACGCCACCGGGGCTCAGCCCCAATATGCCCTAATTTTTTTTAAAAAATCAAACTGATCTTGAATTATACACCTTGCTATAAAGGAGTCTATGGGGCACAGTATTATGAACGTATATTATATTATATTATATTATATTTTATTATTTTGGGGGGCCATCACTGCTCTCCAGTGGTGGGAGTAGGAGGGCCAGCCCCACTGCTGAAATTGAACCTCCGTCCCAGTGGGCCGCAGTCCCGCGCACAACCACTACGCCACCGGGGCTCAGCCCGTATATTATATTTTAAACACAGCTTTGGAAAGGAACTTTGGAAATGGACTGTGGATTTTTTTTTCAGGGGGTATTTAAAAGTACTGGCTTAATTCCCATTTGATGATGTGATAGCTTAAGAACCTGCATCCACATTCTTTGCCAAAACTACCATCAATGGTGTTTGGCTAGTACTATCTCCTTCATGACAAATCAGTCTTGGTGACTTTTTTTTAACAAATGTAAAAAGGTTGAAGTGAAGTGTTTGAAAGGCCGGTGTGGTTAGAAAACAAGATAGCTTTCCCATTTATTTATTTCTCTCATAAGAATTGGTTTTGGAAGCTAAGAGACAATGTATAAAGTTTGATTTTCTTGAAGGTGCCAGATGGGAGAAGGTACATTGACTTAGTGATGCCCAACTCCAAATAGGTATGCAAACCTATAGAATTCTTTCTAAGCATTGAATTGAGGCCTTCAACATTTGGACTACTGCAAATGATGCTAGTGTCTCAAGGAGGGACATTTCCCAAGGAAGCAGCCCAGATGGAAGATTTGTAAGTGCAATAAATGTGGTCATTATTTTAAGCTGCTAACCTTCGGGGTTGTTATATGGCAACAGATAACAAGCATGAACAACTCATTAAAATATTAAGAAACTTCAACCTCTGAAAAATGCTTGGGCTTCTTATGGGGGAAAAATGAGGTGAGAAAGAGATTCTTTCAATCAGGTTCAAAATTGCAGTACACATTTCCCCCATATCAGTTTTCTGGTTATATAGCTCACACACAGCAACTTTCCCCCAAAAGTTACAAAAATATAAATAGGCAGTTTTCCAAAGTGAGCAAAAAAACATATCTACTTAGGAAGATATAAATATATCAGCACTAGGCCATAGGTTGAGGTAACAAGTGTGTCTATAAATCTCTGAAATAGTTCAATGGTACCATTAGGCTGGGAATTGCCTCTCCTTCTTCCAGTTACAAAAGAGATGCTGTCATTCATTTTGGATGAGCTTCAATAAAATCCCACATAATGAGGGCAACAGCAGAGGAAGAGAATGCAAAAGGGGAGGGGTCTTTAAAATGATTTTGATTTAATACAAGGCATGCACTATTAATAAAGGGATTGAATGATACCTGTATGTTTTATAGGTTTATAAATTGGCTGTAGTAAAATATTTTACATCTTAGATCACTAGGTATTGTTTCAGCTTATTATGGGAGATATCTATCTAGAGTTGACTGAATTGTATTAATCTGAACCTAGTTTAATGATGCCTTAACATTTTTATGGAGGAATTTAATGTTTGCAATATCCATGTTCCTTATTTGAAAGCGTGACTTATAGGTTTCTCATCTTCCTTAAATTATGAAATCCTTCAGCTAATAAAGGGAAATGATTATAGTTTGCAAAAAAGGCAAAGTCATTTAACAATCCATATAACTGTCTATCGTAGGACTTTGCATAATAATTGTAATTTAGCTATTAGGAATTCTAAAGGCAGTTATCAGTCATATTCTACAATTCTGGGGGAACTAGGCAAAGCCCAAATTATTTAAAGTGTTTTAAATTCTCAAGAAAAAAGAGCACCATAAATTTGAAATATGCTCTATAGTGGAAAGATATTATTTCATAAGAAAAGTTCATTGTCATTTTCAAATATATAAACATCATTTGCTGTAATACTTTTTCATTGTCCAGCAATTTCATATTTTAATATTGCACCATTTTCTTTCTCTCCTAAAGAGCCTTCTATGGGAACTTTTCTTGTGCTAACTTTATAATGTTGAATGCAATATTTTTCTTCGAGCCATCTTCCTCTCTTATTTTTCTGCAATTCTCCAAAATCCTTCTGTTTTTAACATGGGCCAATTAAGATAGTTAAAGATGTGGTAGGAATCACCATCTCTGCGTCCTTCAGTTTCTTGATCATGTCACTGATCTCTACAATCTGCTTGGAAAGCAGCAAAGTCTTTGCTTACTATTTTCCTGGGTAAAACAGGCCCATGATTTGCACTTGGTTTTTCCTATGGTAATAGCCCTTGCTTCCACATGTCATGGATCCATTATGGGGTTTATGACAGCTCCTAAGTTTATTCATTTCATTTATGTATTCTACAATTGAGCATATTGCAAGACGGGTTTGGGGATCTACTGTATACAGTGCAAGTCAGACCTGACCTAAGGGTCCATAAGTTGGCTTCAATCAGCCTCTCACTCAGACTGGTAGGCCACAGTAGTGCTTGGGATCTTTTGGAACTGGTGTCAATTCAGAACCCATGGCCAGAAATCTCCAAGAAATCTGATTATGATTTTCCTTACAAATAATGCTAACTCTTAGAGTTGTAGCTCCCCAGCTATTGTAGTAGATATAGAAGTAGGCTGGAAGAAAAACCAAAGTATATCATTTTGTTAGTGAAGGGGAGTTCTTCCTCCAGGGAACCTAGAATGATAGCTCTGTAAACTGGTTCAACTTTGAGAATTGTTAAACTGACATGGCATTCAATTCTGGTGATTACAGTTAGGCTGTCATTCTCTTGACTTACAATCCTTCTGCTCATATATATCTAGTCATTATTTGGTAACTATTTTACTCCTGGGAACACCTAGTCCCTACATGTGATGCTATTCTTATATGATTCTGCTGCCTTTTAAGGTAGGTACCCGCATTTTGCCTTTGTCAATTAGGTGCTGCTATTTCACCCCTACAAAGTGTTCACTTAGTGTGTTTGTCTAGATAACTAGAGGAACAAATTTATAGACTCGCATATGGATATAAGGAAAAGGTTTATATACAAGAGGAATGGGACTTTGAGAAAGCATCCCAGACCAGACCAGTTCAAAGTCATAAGTCCGATATTAGCCCATATGCCTGAAATCAGTCTATAAAGTCTTGTTCTGACTCATGAAGTCACAGGTCAGTGGGGGCAGAATCCCGGCGCTGGCAGGGGGCCCAGTGGCTCATGGTCCATCAACAGTATCCCGTGGTGGCAGAAGCAACTCATCGCTGGCAGAGGTCTCCATGTGGCTGTCTCAACTTCAAAGGTCTGGCTCCATCAGGGCAAAGCTGAGTGGTCTCTCCGCTGGCTCCTCCATCTTCTTGGACGCTGCCATCTTGTTTTGTCCGTGATTCATCGTCTCTGAGACTAACTCCCAACAACTTGGAAGATAGCTTCTCATCTTCACGAGGGAAATATTGTGAGATTTCCCAGACATATCAGGAGAAAGCCATGCCCACATGGAAGCCTCATTGGCAACATAATGACTCTCTCCAGATTAACAGGCTGGACTCTACTCCTACATCTCAATCATGACATTGGCATAAGCACATAAGTGCCACACTTAGCATTTCAATGAGATGTCTTCACTCATCCTGGTCCTGTCCACCCTCTTCAGCAGAACGGGGGCTCCTCACACCATTTTTTTCTTCACCACTGTGGTAAAAATTACGTCCTGTGGCACTTCATGTTTGGGTCTATGGGTGTGAAGTGATAAATTCACCATAACATGTCATTCTCAATAAGCCTTTGGATAATTTCTTCTAGAGTAATACGAAAGAAAGTCTGGCACTTCACTCTGATTTATTGTAGTCATGACCAATCTGTGCTTCAGAGAACCAACCAAATAAATGGTTTAGATCCTTCTTACTTGCTTCAAACTGAGCTATTGAAAAAAGCATGTGTTAGATTCCTCCGGTGGGAAATACCTCAATTCTTGGCTTTGCACTAGAAAGAAATTCACACCGAAGCCTGGTTTGTGATCCAAGTGAATTTTTTGAATGGATAGAAGTTTCAGATTTTACAGTTAATGGAACACATAACTCTACCCCATACACAGGGCAACCAGAGAACTGAGAGAGACTAGTGTGGCACGTGTGTGTGTTTGGGGGTGGGGGGTGGGTGGAGGGTATTGTGGGGCGGGGCGCAGAAAAGGGTGGTCTCCCAGTTCTGGTCTTTTTGTGTCCTTCTTCTGGAATGTGTCGTCAACTGGTGGACAGTACTGGTTGATCCCATTGGCTGTATTAAGTCCACCTGCCCTAAATTGAGCCAACCCAGGTGTACCACCCCTTCCTGGCTCAGGGCCTGAATTGGTGCATGCCTGGTGAACACCCTGGTCCCTTTTATGCTACCTAACATTTACCCAGTGAAGGGGTGTGGACCCACATCTTTGGTGAACTGGGTGACAACATCTCTAGATGCTTCCTGCTAGTGAAAGGGGCAAGGAGTGGGGCTCTGGATCCGCACCCTTCCTACTCTGTTGAGGTTGGGGTGGTCCTGGGGTGGGTGGTCCTGGAATTGCCATTTTTGGCTCAGAGACATTGGTACCCTGAGAACGTCTGGAAGAAATAAAACAGGTAGACAGGTTATGTCATACAGGAGCAAAGCTGTGAGATGGCGGAGCCTTTGGAGGTGGGACTTAGTGTCATGGGGAGTTTAGGAAAGAGATCTTAGGACTGACAGGCATGGGTGATAGTTGACTTTAGACCCAAAAGTCTTGTATAAACATTTACTGACTTAACGACTCTGATATGTCTGAGCTAGGGTTTTCTGCGGAGCACTTATTTGTCCTGGGGTGGCCCTGAAATACCCTCCAACTGCTCTCAGGGGTGCTTGCATGTATGCTCTGCTTCTGAGGAATCTGCGGGCAACAGTTTCACCCAGGAATGATGCCCAGGATTACAGAAGAAGGTAAGGCCAGGATAGACAGTTCCAGCATCTAGGAGGACATCCACTGACCTTGCTGCCCATTGAATGCTACCCCAGAGGTTCCAGAACCACGACAGATTTCTCCTGGTAATTCACGGCCAATCTTCAATGAATAGCTGCCCACTGGCCTGTGAGCCCTTCCCTCATGGCTATTTGTCCTAGGACAAGGGACACCCTCGTAGTCAGCTCACTTTCTGGAGTGGCATGGCCCTTGGACAGACCTGTTCTGGCGAGGGAAGTCCCATGCGCAGTGTCCTGGTCCTTGACACACAGAACACTTGGCACTTTGGTCTGGGAAAACCGGGAGGCAGTTGCTGTGCGTCCAGTCCTTCCTTCTCCCCTTCTCCTGAGCCTGCCCCTCCCTCCTGTTCTCCATTGTAAAAGGCAGCAGGAGCCCCAGCACCCATCTCTCTCAGCATCGCCCCTTCAGGCTTCTGCGCTAACATTGGTACCTTCTGCCAAATGTCCAGTGCAGCTGGAGGAAGGGATTTGTGCCTTAGGCAGACTTGGCCTTTGTAGGAATCTACCTCGACAGCAGTGAGACTCCTCTGGGCCTCTTCTAACCACTCTAAGAAGCCCACAGAGCTTTCCACAGGTCCCATCGGACTCCCTGACACTGTGGCATAATTCATCCTGATTGCCTACCTGACTTCAGTCCACTTGTGATACACAGCAGAAAATTTTCACGAGCTTATTTGTCCTTGGCGTCATTATGCTCCCCAGCAGGGTTAGTAAAAGGTACAGCTGTTTCCTCTACTTGTGACTTATCATTCATCAAATGTAACTCCTCGGCAAACTTCCTGGCACCTTCTAGCACTCGTGCTTTCTCAAAGTCTGTCATCGTCTGTCCAAGTATGACCATTACATCCTTCCCAGTTAAATCATAGACTAGGATGTGGTGCTGGAAGCTTTCTATGTACTGTTAGCTTTGTTAGAGTAAGTGCCCAGGTCACTTTTGACATGCTTGAGTTCAATTAGAGTGAAAGGTCTGTGGACTGCTTGAGGACCAAACTCACCAGCGGTCTCTACTAAGGGTAGAATGTCAGCAGGTTCAGAGCTGGGGGAACAGTAGCCCCAGCTTCAGGGCCTCTTAAGGAGTCTTGGGTACACTGGGAACGAAGGTCTTTCCTGCTTTGCAAAAGGAAAAAAAAAAAAGAGAAAATGAAAAGAAGATGCTCTAACATAAGGGAACTCCTCCCATTTCGGCATCATTCCACAGAAATGTTCTAGCTGAATCTGGTTTGGAGGGGAAAGTGTTTCATTCTTTGGCAGGACTCTCCTTCCCCCAGGATATCCTACGGTCAGACGGGATTACAAAACCCAATCAGCATCTGTTGCTTCAGCCGTTCCAGCTCAAATCTATCCCAGTTAGAAAGGAACCAGCCAAGTGGGGATACCCTTGGCACCAACGATCCCCACCTAGAAAACCCCAAACAGAGAAACTGTTGAGAGGTCTGTAACAGTAGTTTCAGGGTATACCCTAGGGTGTCGTGCAAACTGGCGCCTTGAGCAGATGCCCTTGTCAGAGGGAGGGTGTCGTGGACCCAGGCTCTGCCAACTCACGATCATTTTCTAGACCATAAACTAGGTAAGGCACTCCCTATTGCCTTCAAAGGCGCCTGCTGGAACCAGTGCGCTCCCCAACCTATGCAGGGGAGCGGCGATTCATCAGTTGGCTCGGAACCTTCTAGGGAAATTGTCACAGTCGCAGTAGCGTGCTGTAGCAGGAACATTGCTGGAAGGCCTCTGGAGAAGAACGGGGACTTGACTCCTGAATGCCTTTGACTGAGTCTTCGGTAATGGAAAAACACATAAAGCAGCACACTGCCGATGCTGAAGTAACCACCCAAGCAGCCTGTTTGTCAAACTAGGAGAAAGCTAAAGGAAGGGAGGGGAAAGGGAGCTTTCGACCACTGGGACAAGGCTGGGCCCGGCTCCAGGCCTCTAAGTAACACCCCCACCTCCATGTGCTTGGAGTGGTGGGCACCTTCTTGGCCAGGGACATGTGCTCACTTTTCCCACAACAAAAATGGCGGCAGACACAGGGCAGCGCCATTGGCCAGGAATCAGAGAGTCAAGAAGTCAGGAAAATGGTGACCCATCCCCCACCTGGGGCCTAATTGACTAGGGGAGCATGCGACCGGAACCGGAGTCCTGCAGAGACCAGCAGGGCTGATGCATGCCTGTGCAGCTGTCTCGCTGGTCGAAACACAAAGTGGATCACTGAAACTCAAAAAGGGTTTTGGGTCCCAAATTCCCCAACAGTGTAGGCGACAGCGTTTCCATCCCATCCCAGGAAACAAGGCTGGGGAGTCCATGTAAGCCGCCGGAGACCCAGAAAGACAGACCTGCAGCCGCACAGGAGCACAGATGAAAAAACAGGCATGAGGGTATGGCGCTCCAGCAATACATAACCTGCGTTACCAAAGAGCGGGTCCCAAGAGCATCCGCAGACACGTCTCAGTGAGCAAGGTCCAGACTGTTACCCTTTCCACCTAGGGGCCCTCTCCCCAGGGTGGTGAGGTAACATGAGGACCGCTTCAGGAAGATCTTCACAGCCAGCTTAGCTTGTATATCTGTATCCTGTGCCAGCAGGACATTCCTCAGGGGGGAAATACCTTGATTCTTGACTTCACACAAGAAAGACATTCATGCCAAGTCCTTGTTTATGATCCAAGAGAGTTTTTAGGAAGGAGAGAGAGAGAGAGAGAGAGAGAGAGAGAGAGAGAGAGAGAGAGAGAGAGAGAGAGAGAGAACGGGTGGGTAGTGGGGGCAGTCTTCCAGTTCCAGCCTTGCTCTGGGAGTCATGCTTCATGTTACTGGTTGACCCCATTGGCTGAATTAAGCCCACCTGCCTTAAATTGGGCCAATCTAGGTAGACCTCCTGGCTAGATGTGCCATCTCTTCCTGACTCAGGCCCTGAATTGGCATATGCTGTTGGACACCGCAGTCTCTGTTCTACATCCTAAGAGATCTGTGCTTACTGGAACCATATCAATAAAATCAGATAGATCCAAGTTTATGGTTCTGGTACCATTACCCCACATCCATCATAGTCCTTCCCATACATATGCTTCAGGATTCTGCTTGCACTTATAAAAATCAAGCAGCTCTTTTGAAACTTAGTTTACTTTTTCCTGGGTCACAATTTGTATATTACCTTTGGCGGCTCACTGGGATTTAAGTCTAGTTCTTAATCTTGGAGCCCAAGGAGGTGACGGTGAAGGTGTTTTTTGGTAATATCTGGCATTATCTCATACAGAATCTGCCTCAGTTGCTCCAAAAGGCAACGCCTTGTTATTCTCCTAATTAGTATGTTGAAGGAATAATGGTTTTGATAATGAAATAAAAGACGAATATGGGGCAACATTTCAGAAGGAATGCATAATGCTGTTGGCTAAAAGGAGATAGAATGGATTTAGGGGTACTGTGTTTCCAACTCAAGTTTCAGGATTCTATTTTTCCCAATCAAAGGCCTCCCTTTAGCATCAGATATTATGCAAAGTTGGAAAATCAGTTGGTACAATGATTTAGCTTGTCTTATAATAAGACTCTGGGTTTGTTTTTCAGCAATATCAGTTCAATTATTACTAGCAATAAGTCTTTCATGGCACATCTAGAAACATTTAAGTGTTTTATGCTGTGCATGAACTGCTACCCTAAAGCCCTGTGTTCAACTATTTCTTTTACTACTTAGTCCAACCAGCTTCTCTATACTTTTCAGCCTAAAAACATTGCAGAAGAATATCAAGCCTATGTTCATCCAAAGGTTCACTTCCCATGAACAATCTCTTATTGGTGAAATTTTATGTAATGATATTGCCACATGGCACCATGGATTAGCAACACTATCTTATTAATGGAGGTAGAATTTGCAGTACTAAAAGAGTTAGAGTTATCAGTTCCTTTAAAAAAAATAGTACCAGGATGAGCCCCGGTGGCGCAGTGGTTGTGCGTGGGACTGCGGCCCACTGGGACGGAGGTTCAATTCCAGCAGTGGGGCTGGGCCTCCTACTCCCACCGCCGGAGAGCAGTGATGCCAAAAAAAAAAATAGTACTAAGGGCCAATCAAAGACAATATTTATGGACAATTGTTATGCCCCAAGGGAATGATCTATAAGATTCTCTAGATAAATTAACAAGGATGTTTTGAAAGGGAGCCAGACAGATAAAGAACAAACAAGCAAACAAAAGCATAGATCTAGGAATGGATTTGGGGGAACACACCAAATCCTCATGACAATTTAAGAACAATTAGCTCTTACCTCAGGGCTCTGCACAGCACTTGTACTCAGGAAAGGGACACAGAAAGCATGGGTGCTATAGCAAAATGTGGTGATGGTCATAGATGAGGCCCAGCTTTCAGATCAAATAACATCTGGGGTCTTAAAAGCTTGTCTCCGAATAAGCAGCCATCTAAGTTGAGAAGTCCACATGGAAGAAACACACCCTCATCAGCCCCCAAAGGCATGGAATCCATATCATCTGAAGTCAAGGGAGGGAATAGTAGCAGAGCCTGAATTGTGAGCGTCGGTATGCCGAAGGTGATGGATGACAGGGGAAATCCAAGATGTGTTCTTGGAACTATGTAGGCAATAAGCATCCCGAACACTCTGTCTATCTAAAATTGTAGGACGGTAGGAAAGTGATCACTCAAAAGAGAGTTTGGAAGAGAGGAATATAGAAGATCAAAGGCGTAAATCTCACCTGAGCAATTACAATTTTGTCAGAAGATCCCCTCTCTGAAGCTGTATCTGATTGGGTTTTCAACATTTTCTGTATTTTTTTTATTAATACTAAGGTCTGTCTTAGGGGTGTTATGTATTTTAGATCACCCTCATGTGGTTGTGTTAATGGTTTTTGGTATATGAAACACAGGATTGAAGAGTTTATAGGGACAGCAAATTAAATAAGTGCTTGACATGATTGAACTGTGGAATGATATATGTATTAACTACAAATTGATAATAAATTAAAGAATAAACCAAAAAATCTAATAAGACTTGATTATCCTTTATAAAACTCCACTATATGATTTTATTTCTTTAGTATTTCCCCTGGCATCAAAGAAGTAAAGCTAATGAAACTTATATGTAGATGTAAACAGATATTTCTATCAAGCAAATGACTTCTGCAGTGGTAGATGTGGACAAGTTTCAAGGTCATGGGTCTGATGGAGCCTTCTCCTGATTCACATAACTGGTGGTGATGAACTCAGGAACAGGAGGTCAGATGGCAGGCTTCAGCCTCCAGAAGTAGAGGTGAATTCAAAGTTGGCAGGTAAGAGAGTAGGTTTTTGGCCACTCTCAGGGTTGCTAGGCAATATGACAGGCATCAGACTCAAGTATAAAGAATGAGAGATCATATTCAAGAAAAAAAGCCAGCAAGCTTTCCACCATGGCTACTTAAATTGGAAGTAAGCCATACCGCTGCCACATGGGTGACTATGAGAGATCTTAACTGTCAATGCATTGAGAATCTTGTTCTACCCAAGTTGATACAAACCTCAACTGGCATGTAATATCAGGCAATAACAATATGGTTTTTGTTTAGGAACTAAATATATCTCAGGCTTTACGTCCTGTCTCCATTACTCATAGTACCTGTATAGTTGAATATGTTCTTTGATTTTTATACATCAGGCTAGAAAATATCTCTAAGACTATTGTACTTATCATAGGACATTTCATTTTTTATCTTTTTTAATTTTAATCCTTTAACTTTTTTTTGGGGGGGGGGGATATCACTGCCCTCTGGTGAGAGTGGCAGGCCCAGCCTTGCTCCTGGAGAGCTGCTGCTGGATTTGAACCGCCAAGCCAGTGGGCCACAATCTCGCACTCAATCACTAGTCACCAGGGCTTAGCCTAATTTTAATTTTTTAATTAATTTTTTTTTTTAGGCATCCCTGCCCTCAGGTGGTGGGAGTTTGAGGCCCAACCTTTGCTCCTGGGAGGCGGAATTGAACCTCCATCCCAGTGGGGCACAGTCCCTTGCACAACCACTACACCACCGGGGCTCAGCCCTAATTTTAATTTTTTATAGAATATTTTATTAAGGCTCTTAAAATTCTTATAATAATCCATACATCAATTTTATGAAGCATATTTGTATATATATTCTCATCATCATATTCAAGACATTTTCTTTCTACTTGAGCTCTTGTTACAACTCATCTTTTTACCCTCTTTCCCCCACTCTTGTTAAACCTTGTGAAACCTTGTTAAATTATAAACTATTATTATTTTCATATCTTACACCATCCTCTGCCTCCCTTCACTCATGTTTCTGCTCTTTGTCCCCCTCAGGGGTAGGGTGGGGTAGCATTATATGTTGATCATTGTGATCAGTTCCTGCTTTGTCCACCATCTCTCCTCACCTTCCCCCTACCCTCATGATATCGCTACTCCCATTATCGTTTCAGAGGGGTTTATCTGTCCCAGATTCCATGTGTGATAACTTTTTTCATTGCCAGATGTTCAATGCCTTGGCAATTGTTATGCATATATATTCATATATATATACAGATATATATATATAAATATATATGGCTTTATTTCTTGATTGATGCTTTCTTGGATAGTTACTATTTATCCAAGAATAAGTAAATTCATAATGATTTCATTTTTGGGCCATTTATCAAAATCTTGCCCTTTAAACCAGTGGTAGTGTTTTAATTATTTGTATGTTAGGATATCATTCATACCAAAGATTTTAATATTTTAACTTAATCATCCAGTCCTTATCTGCACATTTCATATGGTTAATAAATGTTCATCCAATCTAGATGATGTGGTTTTCTTATTCTTCATACTTCATGCATACTTTTTTCTCATTCTTTATTCTTCATAGTCCATCTTTTCATACTACTCATTCAATATATAAAGTAAGGTATAATAGTGCTATATGAATACATACATGTACAAATACAAATGTAAGTAAAAATATTGTTACAACATCATAGAAAGCTTTATTAAAACGTGGCACTATTATTTTCAGCACGCATGAGCCTTGGGGGTGTCGTTTTTATGCATTGGACGGTGACGTGCATGGTTGGCAGTTCAAAACCATGAGCAGCTCCAAGGGAGAAAGCCTGGGGTTTCTATTTCTAGCAGCAGTTGCAGTCTCAGAAACCCACAGGAGTAGCTGTGAGTCAGAGTCAACTCGATGGAACTGATGGTTATTCCCAACATAGACTTCATATAAGCTTCCTACACTTCTGAAGATGGCATTCACTTCTCTAATCCTTCCCTAAGTATTCCGTACTCTTCTATGTACAAACAAGCTTATGAAAACTATTGCTTGACATCTTCAAAGACCTTGCATCACATAGCTTTTGAATTTTCCTTGAATTTACAGAACAAAAGAAAATCTTCAGGGGTAAGATGAGGACTGGGGGTGGGGGCGTTCAGGTAAGGTTTCCAGATGAAATTCTCCAGAAACAGCCTATGCTACCCTGGAAGAATGAACAGGTGCTCTGTCGTGATTGGAAAAAAGATTTTTCAAAATTTTTCAAAAATTTCCTGTGATTTTTCTCATCAATATCTTTTTTAAAATTTTCTTAGATCTTCATCATAATTAGTCCCTAGTGAGGGCCCTATGCTCCTCAAGGAATTGTGTCAAGATTATTCCTTTGAAATCCCCTATGTCATCATATAGCTTGAACAACCTTATGAGTCGACTCTGCCTATGTAGCAAATACAGCAGATGTTCTTGGAAGCCACTCTTTGACAGACAGTTTTTACTAAAGTAGTTTAGGGAAATTGAGGATTCCACATAGCCAAGTGAATTCAGCATTAGGCTGGCCCTGGCCACAAGGTTGAAAATTTGCAATCACTATCTGCTCTGTGAGATGAAGAGGAGGCTTTTTACTTATATAAAAATTGCAGCCTCAGAAACCCACAAAGGGCAGTTCTATCCTTTTCTACAGGGTCAGTAGGAGTCAGAATGGATTCAATGGGAGTGAGTTTTCTTTTAAAGGCCAAGGCAAGAGAATTTCTGAAAGAAGATGCCAGCAGTCCACCCACTGATCAGAGAGACAGATTTAAACTTGTGTTGTAGGAATATATTTTACTTAAAATTATACATATTTATTATATTATTTAGTAATATATAATATTTATTATATTATTTCATTCATAATATGTAAATAATGCATAGGTAGACTAGAGAAACAAATTCATAGACACTCATATGTGTATAAGAAAGAGGTTTGTATACAAGAGCAGCTGAATATTGAGAAAACATCCTAGCCCAATCCAAATGATCAAGTCCATACATCCGATATTAGCCCATATGTCTGATATCAACCTGTAAACTCCTTTTCAGACTCAAGAGACACAGAAATGATGCTGAGTGCTGGGATAGCACAGATAGTGGGTGGGAGGTCATGCACCCAGTGGTACTATAAGCACCTCAGTGCTGGCAGTCTTCACATGGCTCCTCCAGCTCAGTGCTCTTGGGTTCTCCAGGTCCCCCAGGAAGTGAATGTGTGGACCTCCTCAGGGAGCTATTTCTGTCCTCAGCGCCTCCAAATGAGGTCATCAAGCTGTGACCTAATTGACAGACTATAGTCCGCCCCTTAACTCTTCAGGCTGAAATGGACAGCAGATTATGCAACGTGCTATTCCAAATGCACAGTGCTATTCCAAAGAGAGCATGATTGAATACATTTACAAAAAGCATTTGTTTTTCTGGAAGTAGTGTGTTCAATTTTTATAAAGCAATTACTTGAGGAAGATGTTCAGGAGAGAAAACATGGACATAATAAGAATAATAGTATAGCAATTCAAAGTAATATCAACATATAAATATTTTGAGGAAAAAATAGAGATAGAAAGCAGAAAGAACATACAGACTGTTTATTTAAAACAATAGAAATAAATATTATTTTCCCTAAAATGGTAATCATTTATTGTTAGAATTGAAAAAATAGGATGTAAACATCATGAAGTACAACGCTGAGGGAAGAGAAGAACTTACTGCCACAGTGTTTCAATCCACGATCACGCTCAATGTGGCGGCTGAGGATTGAGAGGTTTTGTCTTGTTCAACATTATGATCTTGGTGCTCAACACATTTCCTGGCACTAAATCGTTGGTGTGTGTCATCTTGTTTCTTCCCACACTGGACAGAGTAGGACCACTCATTCTAGTAGGCTTCCTCGGCTGAATCATCGTAGCCAAGCTCCAGGTCTCATCTCTCTTTCAGAGTGATCGCTGGGTTTCAATTGCCAATGGGTTGAGTAGGTTCTAAGTCCTAAGTTTTGACCAGAGAGGGCCTCAATGCAGTGTGCTGCAAGAGGACAGAGTCTAGCTGCCCCTATACATGGTACCTGCTCAATACATTTTCATGGAAACGTGAATAAACAAGTTAAGAATATGCTGCTGTTTTTGTTGCTAGGTGCCATCAAGTTGTTCTGACCCATAGCGATCCTATGCACAACAGAACTAAACCCGACATGATCCTGCACCATCTTCACAATTGTGCTTATTCTTGAGCCCACTATTGTACCAACGGTGCCAAGCTGTCTCTTTGAGGGGCTTCCCCTCCGTCGCTGCCCCTTGACTTTACCAAAAATGAGCTTCTTATCCATGGACTGGTCTCTTATATCCAAAGTATGAGACAGGAAATCTCACCATCCTTGTTTCTAAAAAGCACTCTTTTCAGACGGATTGCTTTTTACCTTTTAGAAGTCCATGGTACTTTCAATATTCTTCTTCATATGTGGAATTAAAAAAAAACAAAGAACCTAATCGCAATCCTCCAGGAAAGGATAAATCCCCTGTGGGCCTGAAAACAGAAAGCCTCGTCTCTCTCCAGCAGCGTGGTTAGTGATGCTGACCCAGAGTTTCCTAAATCACTATGCCGATAGGGTTCCTTTTGTTGTGCTCAAGTCAAGGGCAGTGAGAGTGACTGAAAAGATAATAAAATTTTCCCATGAATATTTTAGGACTCTTGAGTAATTTCCAAGAGAGTAGGGGTTGAGCGCATTTGTTTGTGGTGCAGAGTGTGGTGGAGAAGAAGCATCCAGACCTGAAATTTTAGCCTAGTGAAGAGGACATTCATATGAGAACTGGCATGAGCAT
Organism: Nesogale talazaci; assembly: GCA_004026705.1. Taxonomy (NCBI): domain Eukaryota; kingdom Metazoa; phylum Chordata; class Mammalia; order Afrosoricida; family Tenrecidae; genus Nesogale; species Nesogale talazaci. The sequence goes on along the minus strand of PVJH01004105.1, from coordinate 40,278 downwards.
CAGGAAATGACAGTAATAAAGAAGACAATGATATAGAAAGAGATCCAGAATTCATGTTCTTCGATAGTTGTAGAATAAGGACATTCCAAACAACAGTGTTCAGAGACCTGGTAGAATTACAGATTGGACATATTCAAAATGGTGCTCCTAGGATTTCCTTGGTGATGCAGCAAGTTAAACTTTTGACTACGAGCTAAATGATTGACCACACCTAGAGGCAACACAGAAAACTGGCTTGACAATTTGCTTCCAACCTGTGCGACAGTTTGGGTTTTGCACAAATAGGGTTGCTGTGAGTTGGGCTAGAGTTGATGGCAAAGGGTTTATAGTATGGTACTCTTCATACATAAACTTACATATTCACGGTGACTTGATACATATATTTCTGTGAACATACCAGCCTTTTATCTTATTCCAGCCATAAAGAATGTATGTTCATCCATTTGGAATTATCAAGACAGATAGGATGACAGCATTTTACAATGCAGACTCAGTCTAACTCACACAGATGAGAAATCATCTTTGGCAAGATACAGCTGTGGCTATTATCTCTAGCCTTTCCAAATCTCTTACTTTTATTCATCTTTCTGCTGGTTTTAAAGATCTTATACTTGTTAGGTTTTTTTTTATTTCTAAGCTTCTCATATAAAAGCCATCATCTCATATTGCTCCCTTAAAACACAGCTATAAAAGCATTTCTTGTATTATCACTCACTTTATTCCATTTCAGTGACATTTTGCTATTTGTTCTATAGGAAATTAATAGGCCTCGTGAACTGTATTTAGAATACAAGTTGTATTGGTAGCGTATCCCAACCTCTAAATGCCTTTCATGTCAGCATTAGAGATATCATCAGGCATTTGAAAGCCTCTGCCTATTTATAAAGATACCATCAAAACCTGCCTGATGTAGCTGACTTATGAATCAATTATCTGAACTACACCAAGTGATATATCTATTCTGTATTTTAGAGTCATATATTTGAAGCTAAACTACAAACAGATAAACTATTCAACAGCAAATCATGATTCTTATCTTCATGTATATACCTGTCAAAAATGGAGAAAGGCAAAATTCAATTGAATTTACTGGGAAGAGTGTATATAAGCTAATTATGAATGAGAAAAAGCAAATATTTAGACCCAATAATAAGGATGAAAAGCTGCCATCAGGAAGTCAAAGGTATAACTCTTCTTGCTAAAGGAAAAATAGTTTACATTCTAATTATTCATAGATATTTACAGCTGCTTCTTCTCATCCTGTGTCATGTCTCATGGGCAAATGAAAGCCCTGAAGGTTTTACTTCTGAAGGTTTTTCTCTATCCATGTCGTGGTGGTCCTTTCTACATTGAGAAGGCAGTTCTTCCTCCACCACATTCTGATTGTCTTGTGATGTGAGGGGCTTATCTTCTGACTCTACCTCTGACAATGCTCCACTATTATCCTCATGGTTCTCAGTGACTACTTTTGATGAATAATTCCTGTGAAGGGGGCAGCCTATTCCTTTCCTATAGTCTATTCTCATTCTGGAAGCTCTGCAGAAACTTGTTCACACTGGATATCCCTGCAGGTATTTGAACTCTAGGGACATCATTGCCAGCATCGCACAATGCACAGGCACCCAGGATGCCATAGTGACAGTGTTGGATCAATTGGGGAGCTATAAAAATGATGGAATCGATAGACTGATGATTATATGATAAAAGAGCTTAGGAGGATCAAGATTTTATCTAGTATTTGATGTGGCTACCAGGGTGTTTTTAATAACACAGGCATATATTAGGAGAAATTGGTTAAAAGAATATATATATATGTATATATATATATTAAGGTTGAAACATTTTGACTTTAATAAGTGATTAAAAGGTGTGGAGGGGCCATATCTGACTTATTTGAGCTTTTTATTGCCATGTGGCAAATGTTGGATGTACTTTTATTTTTCACCTTTATTTTTACTTATTCCAACTGCAACAATTTATTCTGCAAAACTCTTACATTTCTTCTGGGTTGTATAACATGTTGCAATGGCCAGAGAGTACTCACAGATAGTCCTTACAATTTAGAGCAGGAGGTGTCAATTAGAGAATTTAAGAGGTTACCTCTGGTCAGGATTGGGAGTAAACAGTGAGCATACTGAAGGTTTCTTCATCCAGGAGTCAACTCTCTTTCTCTCTCTGGTTTTCAGCCTCGTGGCCACTTGGTCCCTCAGTGTCTGCCTTGGTGGGTCACCCAGTCTCCTCATCTCAGTAGGGTTCCTATATTCTGACTCATGGTATTCTTGCGGACTCCTTTGCTCTTTCCTCTGACCTATGTGCCTCTGATCTAGTCCTCCAGCATTTCAGATGTAACAATTTCCAGGCCTGGGCATTCATTCCATGACTGTGGAAATTCTTAGATGATTCTTGTACATTGAGGTATGGTTTTTATGGAGATAAAATACACATCTCCAAGGAAACAAAGGATGATGATTTGGTTTATCCCTACTGCGATGGAAGAGACTCAACACATCCACCTTAATCTTATCATTAATACCACAGAAAATTCCCTCCAAAAAAGGATTATAGCCAAGACATAGAGATCAGAATTTAAAATACTTCACATAAGGAATTCTTACAAGAGTAAAATCTACATAAAAAGAGTAACCATAGAAATATTACAGTCCCAAATCCCCTATGTTCAATTCTACTCTGCATATAACCCATGAATAGACAACCATGAGTCAGACTTGCTCAATGTCAAGAGATTGTTTTTATTTTTAAATTTCATAATAATATGTGGCTGAAATAAAACATTGTATATATTTGTATTAAATGTAAACTATATCCGTATTTAATGTAACTACATCAGAAAGCGGGGTCCTGGTGTCAGAGTGGGCTAGGCCTTTGACTACTAACTACCAGGTCAGCAGTTTGAAATCATCAGCTACTCAATGATAGAAAGATGAAGCTTTTTGCTCTTTATTATACACATAATATACAAATATGTCCAGCCTTGGTGCACAGGGATAGTTCTAGTCTGTCTTGTAGGGCCACAATGAGTCGGGATCAACACCTTAGCAGAGTTTGATGACCCCATAATGACCCTATATTAACCTTGGTGTCGAATTTGCAGACTTTGAAAATATTTTAAGTCTTCTAATTCTTTTGTGTGTATGTGTGTGTGTGAGTGTGTGTGTGTGTGTGTGTGTGTGTGTGTTTTGGGCATCACTGCCTCTGGTGGTCGTGGGAGCTGCCCAGTGCCGCTCCTGAGAGCCGCCGCTGGATTTGAACCGCCAATCCCGCCGGTCGCACTCCCGCAATCAACCACTTACGACACCGGGGCTCAACCCACTTCTAATTCTTTTATAACAGCTTTTCACTAATAAATGTGGAAAGTATGAAGAGCGAGCATTATGACCTGATGCAATTAGGGAAGGGTACAACTATTTGGTTGGTTGTGCTTTTGTCTACCACTGCCATGCTTTATCTCACAGCCCATTAACCAAGCGAGCGTGATGGGAAACTGAGAGGTGACAAAGAAAAAAAAGCAAAACATCTGAACGTTAATGAAAGTGTATTAGACTTCTATTGTTAGATAAAAGATCACCACACGCTTAGCAGCTTGAAACAACATAGATTTATAAATGTCATACAATTAAATTTGATGTAAATCAATAATGACTACTTTAAGAAAATGTAAATATAAAATGGATATTTTACCGGTTATACTTATATTAATAATATGCTTGTCATTTTGCTGTGATAGTTATATGTAACCATGGGATTTCACTGAATTTGTACTATTTTTATTGGCTATATTTGGCAAAACTAGCAAAGATGTACTTACAATACACTATTCATGTTACACAGTAAGGCAGTTGCTTCAGAACTTTTGTAGTTGTTTCTTGATAGTGTTAACAGAAATTAAAAAGTACTATAGATGTAAATTTACCAAATTAATTAGGGAGGGTTAAGATTAACCCTTTAACACTGTATTAAAAATAAACTTCTATTCATTTTTAATAAAATATACCCTATGCACATAATATCTAAAAGGCACAAATGTCTGAAATCAGAATATATAAAGAAGCTCTGCATAAAAATTTGTGAAGAGCATTAACTATGATCTCCAAACTATCTGCTCCAGAATACATTACCTTTGAATAACCAGAATGAATATATATATATATATATATATATATATAGTAAGATTTATCACTAAGTAACAAGGTTTCTTTCTTTTCAAATAAAAAATGCACAAAATTGTCATTCTAGAGTAGGATATATTTAATACTCAAGAATAAAACAAAAATTTAACTAGCAGAAATGAATGGAGTCCCTGAGGAGTGTACTTACCTGCAAACAAAAATCTGATTGTTTCTACTCGCCAGCCACTCTACTAGAGAAAAATTCTAGCAATCTGCTATAGCAAAAATGACAGTCTAACTGACAAAGCCCAAGTATTGCTGCCTTTAGTATGCATACAACTCAAAGTAAAGAAAGCCAAATTTTTCATTAAAAGACCAGTAGAAAACATAATGATAGAGGAAAGTTTGAAGTTGTTTTGAATTTCACCTTGCTTATATCCACAGTCAATTCTTGTAAAGACAGCAGCCAAGAAGTTAACAATATGTTACATTGGGCAGCTGCTTCCACATATCTTTGCAAAATATTGAAAATCAAAGACTTCACATTGGGGGCTAAAGCCTGACTGACTCAAACCATTATAGTTTTAATTTCTTACATGCACATGAAAGTTACATATGGAACAAAGAAAACCGAAGAAGAATTAATACATTTGAATTATGGTGTAAGAATAACGTTGAAAATAGTGCTGACTATTAAAGAATGAACAAAGCTATCTGGACGAAGGCAAAATGAGGGAGACTATCTTCAGGAGACCACGAGAGTGTCCAAAAAATTCATGGCCATGTGGCTACTTAACATGACATGGAAACAAAAGACAATGTCAGCAAATCACTATGGGTGACAGATTAATTCACTCACGTTCGAGTCAGGATCTCAGACATGGGAACAGGACCGTGACTGAACACATACACTATTGCAGGTTAAAAAAATAATAATAACAAAATATGTTGGTTCTGAGGCCTTTGGGCCACATTAGTGGTGGCAAGACTCATACATATAAAACTCCAACTTAGGACCAATGAATAACAATCTTTAATAGTACTTTAATTTCCATTAAGGGCACACTGAGGCAAGTTCCTGAGAGCTAGATCTCTTCTATCTCTCCCACCCACTATGCTAGCTAGAGGAGTCACATTCTGCCAGAGGGCAGCATTTTCACACCGTCAGTCAGGGGAATTAGTGGAGGTTGAATCTACATGGAGACTTAAAATTGATTTAAGCATTCCAGGGTAAACTGCAGACTTCCCTAAAGCTAGTTCTCAGTATTTGAGTTCTAATACAGTACTAAGTTACTTTAAAAAAGTTATCAATTTTAAATCTACAATATATCCCAAAGCAATTATAGCTTCACTTCAATTTCTCAATTAAGGGTAAAAAGATGCCACACACCATATTACTAAATATACTAAAATTCTGCTTACCTCTCTTACTAGTCCCAAAGTCCTATAACCAATGTTCTTCCTTCTCAGTTTAATCAGAATTCCACTCATACTGTGTTCTTTCCTCATAGTGAGGCAATTTGGTGCTATATGATTATACATGGGAGAGTAACCACAAGGTCAGTCCACAGTTTGAAACCACCAATCTCCTTGAGAAAAAGACTGAACTTTCTATTCCCATAAGCCAGTGTTTCTCAACCTTCTGAATGCTATAACCCTTTCATACAGTTCCTCATGTTGTGGAGATCCTCAACCATAAAAATCATTTTTGTTGCTATTTCATGACTGTCATTTTGTAGCTGTTATGAGTCATAATATAAATATCTGATATGCAGGATGCATTTTCATTGTTACAAATTGAGCATAATTAAAGCTTAGTGATTGATCCCAAAAGCAATATGTAATTATATATTGTGAAGTATTTATTTCTAATTGAAAATAAATGAAATTTTATCTTGAAGCATAATGTAGCATGGATAGCAGTCTTAATATAAACAACATGGTTCCATATCACTACAGTCTCCTTCAAAGCCAATGTCAATGATAAAAAGCTCTTTATCATCAGATGAGAAATCCTCCAGGAAGTCTTTGCAAGAGCACAATAAAGATCATCTTCCACGGTGAGTCTACTTCTTTTTTTTTTTTTTTTTTTTTGTGCATCACTTCTCTCTGATGGTGGGAGTAGGAGGCCAGCTTTACTGCTGGATTTGAACCTCCAACCCAGTGGGCTGAAGTCCCGCGCACAACCTCTACACCACCAAGGCTCAGCCACAAGTCTACTTCTGTATTTAAAACTGATAGCCAACAAGCTGGAAAACCTGTTTCACAAAGACATATTATTAGAAACAGAAGATGGTGCAACAATCTCAGACAGAACAGGATAAGACTGCAAACACTTGATCCAAAATTTTGTGACTGGCATTGTAGAGAAATCAGTCCTCACTGCATCTCTGTTAATAAATTCAATGAACTCCTCTTGTCCTGTCTCAGGAACATCTTCAACTTTGTGAATAAATTTCTGGAAAGTGCAAATGGGTTTCAGGTTGATATGGAAAGCACAATGGAATTTCATTTGCAAGCATTTCAAGTGTTCTCTCACAGAAATCATCATCATCATCATCATTCTTTTATCTGGTTCAATGCCATATTACTCAAAGAAAGCAGATAAGGCAAGTAAGATGCAAATTTTATTTTCATCCTTTTTTTTGGCCAAAACTGAAGTTTAATTTTGAATAATCAGATCTTTTAAGACAAATTAAGGCATGTTGTATTTGGTCCTTGCAATGATCATTTGAACTCATTAAAGAAGGCAAAGATGTCAACTAAATAAACTATTGTTTGCAGTTCATTTTTATCATTTAAACTGCCTTGAACTACAGTCTTGCTTTCTGATGAAAAAACGTTTTGAGTTCATCCAGAAACTCAAAAACACATTTTAAACCTTTTCCCCTCGACAGTCATCTGACTTCAGTGTGAAATAGCCGAGCATTATTCAGCACATCCAACTCATTGCATAGTTGCAAAAACAGTCGACTGTTTAAAATGCTTGCCTCTACAAAATTGACAGAATTTATGATGTTTTTCATAGCTTCTTATAGCTCATTGCTAATATTTGCATATGAATCATACAGTGAGTTCTGATTACTTTTGGAGACTCATTCAGTGCCAAGTGTTGGCATTCAGATGAATATCCTAGCATAGCTACAGCCTCATATGTGCAAAAACCACAAACCTTTTCCCAAGAGATCTTACGCACTTTCAGAAATGAACTGTGTCAAATACATGACATACAGTAGTTGTTTACAACTACTGTTTACAAGAAGTTTACAAAAAGGAAACTCATCTTTAAAGTTGTCATCATTAATATACCTCACATAAAACAGTAACTATGAATGAGTAGTTTGCAATGTCTGTAGATTCATCAAGCAGGGAACTAAATATTGGAAGTGGCGCAGATTTAATTTCCTACACTACCCAATCAAGAATCTCAGAAGTCATGTCATCAATTCTTCTGGGGACAGTGTCTTGAGATAGGAAAATTCATTTGATTTCATAACAAATTCATCTCTGATCATAACTCAGACAATGTCTTTGGCTACAGGCAACAGTAAATCTTCAGCAATGGTATGAGGTTTCATGGGTTTGGTGATTCTGATTGACACCGAATATGAAGTTCAACAGCTGCTGCACTTTGCAGTATTTGCCAACAGTGTCAATTCTGACTTTCTTGAGTCCATTGCTTTGCTTCTAAAATAATTGGTCTCCTTGCAGACAAAGCTCAGATGCTTGCTATCAAATACTTCAGTTTGGCTTCATAGATTTGGCTGATAGACCTTCACAGCAAATAATGCACTGTGATATTTTGATTCCTGCTATAATTATTACTTTAATTATAACATCTTTTATTATTTATTTTAAATCATTTTATTGGAGGCTCATACATTGCTTATCACAACCCATCCATCTATTGTGTCAAGCACATTTGTACACCTGCTGCCAACATCATTCTCATAACATTTTCTTTCTAGTTGAGCCATTGGCATCAACTTCTCATTTCCCCCCTTTCTCCCCACTTTCCCCTTCCCTAACTCACCCTTGATGATCTGTAAATTGTTGTTATTTTTCCATATTTTACACTGTCTTATATCTCCCTTCACTCATTCCAATGTTTTCACCTCTCAGAGTAGAGTCTATTTGTAGATCCGGAAATCGGTTCCCTCGTTCCACTCCACCATGTTTGCTTAGGCAGGCATTTGTCTCCAGCTATCGTATCAGGATCATGAGATGTGGAAGGAATCAAGTATCAGGCATCAAAGAAGAAAAAAATCATATAATTGTGTGCCCACCTTTTCTACTGTAATTATCGAGGTAAAACCACACTGTAAAAAATCCTCACTACATTTTCTTTTTTTAACAATCTTCTTTATATAAGCCATTGTCTTGGGATGGTTTGCAAATGAAAATAATATATAACAATAGCTTTACTAGTACAAAAGATGATGCATGGTATAATTCAATCAATACAGTTCATTAAAGTGTCCTATGATTTACCACTGGGTTGTTTTTTTTCCATACCTGTTACTATCACAAGGCAGCTGTATTTATATCAACCACAGCTGAATATAAATGACCGATCAGCATCCAGATTAAGTTCTCATGGTACAGATGTGTATTTTTTGCAGTAGTTGATGACTTTTTTAATTGATGGTTTTAAAGTACATGATTTTACATTTACCCAGTAATTGCAATTCATGAAGTGCTGTTTTACCTCCAATACTACTGCTTTCAACACAGTAGCTCACTAGCTGGTTTTAACTGAGTAGCTGCTTTCAACCCAGCAGCTGTTTCTACAAAGTAGCTGCTCTCTACACATGTGTGATTGGTCCACATAAGTACATTATGGTTTCAACCCTGTCACATAAACCTGTTTTTTATGGGTTGCATGCAATGGGGTTGGGGTGATTATGTCATCATGCCAGGTACTTATATGTGGGTGTATCTGCATGCATCTGGAGACAGATAGAGAAACGATGTGTTGGTTCCTAAGATCATGGGAAATATGTGTTGTCTGATGGTGTGGCAGTCATGTACTTATGTTAATTTTATGATTGAAATGTAGGGGTGGAGTCTGGTCTGTTAATCTGGAGATAGCCATTGAGTAGCCAATGACGCCTCTATGTGGGCATGGCTTTCACCTGAGACTCCTGGGAAATCTCATGATACTTCCTTCGTAAAGATGAGAAGCTATCTTCCCCAGTTGTTGGGAGTTAGTTTCAGAGATGATTAATCACAGACAACACAGAATGGCGGCGACTGGGAGGCTGGAGTAGCTGGTGGAGAGACCACATGGCTTTGCCCTGATGGAGCCGGATCTCTGAGGCTGGGGCAGCCACATGGAGGCCTCTTCCAGCGATGAGTTGCTTCTGCCACCACAGTATGCTATTAATGGACCCTGAGCCCTGGAAGTGAGGAGACATGGCGAGACCCCTGTTGGTGCCTGGCAGGACTCTGTAGCCACTGACCTGTGACTTCATAAGTCAGAAGGAGACTTTATGGACTGATTTCGGGCATGTGGGTTAATATCTGATTTGTGACTTTGAGCTGAACTGGGTTGGGATGTTTTCTCAATGTCCTGTTCCCCTTGAATATAAACCCATTCCTTATATCCATATGCGTGGCTTTGAAATTTGTTCCTCTAATCTACCCGGACTAACACAGATGGTCTTAGGTGACCCCAATGAAAGGGTCATTTGACCCCAAAAGGGGATGTGACAAACAGCTTGAGAACTACTTCCATAATCAAATACAATCTCGAAAACTTAGAGTGTGTTAGTCAAGGTAGACTAGAGGAGCAAATTTCATAGACACGCATATCGATACAAGGAGAGGGTTTATATACAAAAGGAATGGGACACTGAGAAGGCATTCCAGCCCAGTTCAGTTCAAGGTCCTAAATCCGATATTATCTCATATGCCCGAAATCAGTCTATAAAGTCTCCTTCCAACTCAGAAAGTCACAGGTCAGTGGGTGCAGAATCCGACAGGGTTATCCACATGGCTCCTCACTTCCAGGGCTCACAGTCCATCAACAGCAGAAGCAACTCATTGCTGGCAGAGGTCTCCATGGGGCTGCCCCAGCTTCAGAGGTCTGACTCCATCAGGGCAAAGCCATGTGGTCTCCCTGCCGGCTCCTCCAGCTTCTTAGATGCTGCCATCTTGTCTGTGATTAATTGTCTCTGAGACTAACTCCCAACAATTTGGGAAGATAGCTTCTCATGTTCCCAAGGGAAATATCGCAAGATTTCCCAAAAGTCTCAGGAGAAAGTCATGCCCACATAGAGGCCTCTTTGGCTACTCAATGGCTATCTCCAGATTAACAGGCTAGACTCCACCCCTACATTTCAATCATAAAATTAACATAAGCACATGCATGACTGCCACACAGAGGGACAATTCTACCCTGTCTATATGTTCTATATGTCACTTGGACTAGATGGATGAGTTTGTTTGATTTTCCTCAAATCTCTAATTTCTATTTGGCAATATAATCTTTGCTTTTTACAAATTCTGTTGATAAATTTAATTACTCCCCAATTAGAAAAGTGTTCATTCATTATCACAAATAGGTCAAGGACTTAGAAAGAACAAACAGAAACATGGAGAAAGTGCCTTATAAAACAGAGGGAAAGATAGTTGGACATTTTGCCAAACTTCCTCTAGGAGCATAATTTAAAGTGACCAGATGTTAAGCGGGACACCATTGATCCAGGGGAGTGTTCTTGACTAAAAAGTTGGTGTATATGAACCACCAGCCGAGTGGGTCACAGTCCCAAGCACAACCACTATGCCACCGGGGCTCAGCCAAAAATTTGTTCTATGTGGAGCAACCAAATTATTCATAGAATGCAAAAATAGTATTGTAATATACTTATTTTAATTTTAAAACTCTGCGAGACATTGTTAAATTGTTAAAAAGTCTGGTCACCTTAAATAAATGTGTCTTATGATTGTAGAGAAATTCCCCACCACTTATTCTCTAATCACATTCTTCTCTTATTTTTCTATTTTTCCTTTGCTCTTATTTTTACAACTAGTGTTTACCAAAAGGGTTCACAGTAGTGAAATGTAAAGCACTCATTCCTGCAATGGTTCCAGTATTGAGAATAAAGTCAGTGGTCCTTAGGCTGGCCTTAAATGCTCCAGATATTATCTAGCGTCCTATGACTACACTTCAACTTGTTATAGAATTCCATGCAATTTTAAGTACTGAAGTTACTTTTTGATGAGGTCAGTTCTTGGGATAATGGTAAATATTATAGTATTGTGAACTCCTTCTATCAGCTACCCTTCAAATGTGTACACTCTCTTACTTTCTGCTTGGCTGATGGGCTTGCTCTCTCTTCTTCTGAACTCAGTTTTTCCTTAGTTTATTTCTCATAGATGTGTCTCAACAGTAGAAGGAAGGGCCCACACACAATACTGAAAGCACTGGGCTGTAAAACACAAGATTTCCTCCCACCAACAGTTCTGTGGCAGATGTGTGAGGCTATCCACTCCCATAAAGATTTACAGACTTAGATATCCTATACAGGGTCACCATGAGACAGAATTTACTCAATGGCAGAGGTTAATTTTGTTCCTGTCCTAATAAAGAGTGTGGAAAACACATTGCCCCTGAATCTTTGAGATTTATAGGATCACCTCACTATAATTTATGAAGCAAATGAAGCCGTTTTTGCTGTTGCTGTTATAGATCTTAGGTGCCATTGAATTGACTCCAACACTTAGTGACCCCTATGTATAACAGAAGACACCACTCTCCATCCTGTACTGCGCTTACAATTGCTCTTATGCTTGAGCCAATTGCTGCAGCCACTGTGTCCATCCATCTTGCGGAGGGCCTTCGTCTTTCTTGCAGATTCTCTACTTTATCAAACATCCCAGGAGATTTGGTGACTCCTTGGGAAGTCTGGGGCACTGTTGGTATTCTTCACCAGCATCAGAATTCTAGTACATCAGTTCTTCCTTGGCCTTCCTTATTCAATGTCTAACTTTCACATGCATGAAGGTATTTCAGGGACCTCATTTCTCCCTGGCCTTTCTATTTTCCACTTGTCTTTTCCAATGTTATTTTGTAATACTCCACGAGAACACAGAAAATCGGAATAAGTTTCAACACTTAGGAGCTCTCAGATATGTGGCAAGTCACTAGCCTTTCTTTTGTCCCCCCTGGTTTTAATAGCCACCAAATGAAAATACTGATATCTATTTTATACAAATTAAGGTGTTAAATCAAATAACACACATAAACTTTAATGAGCTGTTTAGAAAATAATAGCCGGTCCATATGAATTTCTTTGGTCTTTAATTAGGTTTTTTTTTCTTCATTGAAACACACTTTCCAGGGTGAAAATATCAGGAAGTTGCAAATAAGGTAAATTTTTTTTTAATCAGTGAATTGCTCATTCTGTAAGCAATCAAATGTTCAGTTTCTATGTGGCTATAAAAAACACATTTTCTCTAGATTTAAAAGGACTCTAACTGCCTAAACTGATAGAATCTTTTTTCTGGAGATTATAATATTCAAATATTTTTCTATTAGCCATAAGTTTTATTTTATATATTCTAGTTGAGGATAATAATTTAAATATATAAAGTATGGAAGAAAAATATAATGTAATGAGTTCAAAATCTTTAAGATTACAAATTAACATCTGAATATTAGAGCTATACAATAGAACAGTGATGTTTTATCTCCTTCACAAGATACTATAGGAAACATTAAATTCTATTTCCAATAAAATTTCCCCATAAGTATTTAAATGCAATTGTTAAATAATTTCATTTTATAGTACAAGCTTTACAATTAACAAGCCAAACACTGATTAGAGTCATTATCAATTTCTCTGTGGTTATTATAGCTTTCATAATACTCTACACTCAATTAACATGTATTAGGCAGCACTTTGAAGTACAGCATCATTAGCTTTGGTTCCATAGAAAGATGAGCAAAAGTTAGACTTTTAACTTCTTCAAATTTTGATGTTGCAAACCAATACTAAAACTCTCAAGAAAGGACAGAAACAAACAAGACTGTATGATTTTAAATATGAGATTTTATTTTTTGAAGAATATCTTTGGGGGACTGAGCCCTGGTGGCATAAATGGTTGAGGGCGGGACTGAGGCCCTCGGGCTTGGCTGTTCAAATCCAGCGGCAGCTCTCAGGAACAGCACTGGGTAGCTCCCACCACCACCAGAGGGCAGTGATGCCCCCCCAAAAGAATATCTTTGGGATGGGCTGAGCCCCGGTGGCGTAGTGGTTGTGCGCAGGACTGCGGCCCACTGGGACGGAGGTTCAATTCTAGCAGTGGGGCTGGGCCTCCTACCACCACCGGAGAGCAGTGATGCCCCCCCCCCAAAAAAAAAAAAGAATATCTTTGGGAATATATACTAATTAAGATCTTTTTAATTTACAATTGTAGACTTTTCAAATTCCAAAATGGAAAGAGAGTTCTACATGAAAAAAAATCATGCAGTTTATGTAGCATAAGGCTTCTCTGGGTTAGCCTTTATTTAGTATGGAATTAATTCAAAAATCTGTACTTTGGCCTTTTGTTCCCAAGCCCCCCAAACTGTTGAACTTTCACCTAGTTTTGCTGTTGGCCCTAAGTCTTAATCAACATTCATTCAAATCATAGGCAAATGACTCATTAAGGAACTGGCATTTGGTGGATTGGGTGATCCCTACCCTAGTAGTTTTTTCGATACATCTTAGACTGAGTAGTTTTCACATATCTGGATTGACTGGAGGGGCTGCCCAGTGACTGAGAAAAACCCCTAGAATATGGAGGTTCAAAAGAGGGATCTTGATCTACTGAAGCTAGGAGAGAAACACAGTCTGGACACGGGACCCTCTATTATGGCCCATTCGGGTTCAATGGCAGTCAAGACAGTGCCTGTAAAGGCTCCCAAAGAAATGGAGACAATGAACAAACTTGGATAGTTGTAGCAAAATGTAAATCCTGAACCGAGTTGAAAGCTTTAACATTTTGAGAATAGGGAGCTGTTTCTAGAGCTGGCGCTATCCAAGAACTGGTCAGAAAGAGCTGGAATCCTGCTAAAAAGAGCAGCCAATTGCTAAATCTATCAGGTAAGTACTTGGATTTCCTGCTTAAAAGTTTTCTGATAGTTGAGAATGAACGGAAAATGTTATCTTTCTCTCTTTGAAAGCACGCAGTATTCCCTTGTTCTGTTCAAATGACTGCATCTTTGTGTATCGGTTCCACATGAGAACAATCGTGGTCAAGAATTCCCATTCTCTGCAATGTTGTTCAGAGTTTCTTATGATCCCACACTAATTAATTTTCATAGTTAACAAGACACATGTCAACATATTTTGGGTATTCCCAACCCTCACCCAAGATCCATCTGATGTCAACAGTGATATTCCACTTTCTTTTCTGATTTTGGATTTAATTTATGACAGTTCCCTATTAATTCACTGCTGGGTCCAGTTTTGAATAATCTTCAGTAAAATTTTTCAAGTGATAGCAATGATAGCACCTGTCATCTTTCTTTGGATCGAACACAAATATAAATCTCTTCCTTCAAAAATCTCTGCTTTCATGCTTCATCAGCTTGTAGAAATATTTCAAATGGCATTTCATCAATTCTCAGAAGCTTATTATTTGCTAATGTCTTTAGTTAAGCCTGCAACTTCTGTCAATACCTTTGGCTCATGGATCATACGCTACTTCTTGAAATGATTGTATGTTGATCATTTTCATGACACTCTATAATCTGACCATCATCATCCATGATGCTTCTTACACCATTCAATATTTTGCTTATTGACTCCTACAATATTAAAATCAAGGATAGAGTTATTTCATTTCTTTCAGATTAATATATGCTGAGCATATTTTCCCTTTCATTTTTTCTATATTCAGATCTTTGTGAGTTCAATTGTAATGCTTCATTTTCTCTTCCCAACATAGGCTTTGAAACTTTCTCTTTGGAATTTTTATTTAATTCCTTCCATTTCTTATTGCCAAAATATAAGAATACTTATCACAACCACTTTGGCCTTTTCTTTTTTCTTGCATTTTTTAATGAATTTTTGCTTCCTCTTTGCATCATGTTCTTCATGTGATCCCATAAGGCATCCGGTCTTATTTGATTAATGTTCAATGCATTGAATCTGTTCTTGATTTGGTCTCTACATTGTTTATAATATACTCAAGGTGGTATTTTGACTTTTGTGAAATTGTTTTATTTTCTTCAGCCTCAAGTGAAACTTAAGATAAACAATTGATTGTCTCTTCCACAATTGTCCCCTGACCTTGTTTCAGTTGGTAGGGACGAGTTTTCTTATGATAGACTCTCTGATAGCATAGTGGTTATATGTTGGCGTGCTATGCAAAAGGTCAACAGGTGGAAGCCACCAGCGATTCAGTGGGGAGAAAGATGCGACTTTCTATTCTTGTAAGCAGCAGTGACAGTCTAAGATCCCCACAGGGGCAGTTCTACTGTCTTAGAAGGTCACTATGGGTCAGAATCAAGTAAGTGGCAGTGAGCATTTAAAATTTAAAAAGAATTATTGAGAGCTCTGCGGCTGTTGTAACAATTGATAATTCAATTAGATCAGGCATAATTATATAATTGCTGGCTTCTTCATTGCCTTTTCCTAGAGGAATTTGCAAGAGGTAGTAAACTCACAGCACAAACCAGGAAAGGGATATTGAGAAAGACTTCATGAAACAGAGGAACTACAGGTATAGACTTTAAGTACTTAATTTTCATGTGGTTCATTTGTCAAAAACTGTGACTGCATGATTTGAGTTTTCTTTTTTAAAGATTAAAAAAATCATTTTATTGAGAGTTTTACAGCTCTTATCACAATCCATACACACATCCATTATATAAAACACATTAGTATATGTATTGTCATCATCATTTTCAAAACATTTGGTATCAGCTTATTTTCCCTTTCCCCTATCCTTGCTCCCTCATGAAGCATTGATAATTTATACTTTTTTTTCAGGCCTTACAACTACTGTCCATCCGCCTAGGATATCCCCTTACCCTCCTGATATCACTGCCTTCACTATCTGTTCCAGATTCCCTACTTCCAGTTTTTATTTGTACCAGTGAAGATGCTCTGGACTCACTAGATTTGTTAGGTAGACGTGGGGATGGGTAAGGAGAAAACATTTTTAAAAAACTAGAGGAAAATTGTGTTTCAGCAGTACAATACAGTACCCTGACTGACTTGCCTTTTCCTTCTGACCCTTGGTAAGAAGATGCCCAATTAGCTGCAGATAGGATTTGGGTATCCACTCCATATCACTTTGATATTACTTTCTTCTCTTTGTCTTTAATGCCTGATGCCTGTCCCATCAACATCCCTGATCACACAGGCTGCTGTGCTTCTTCCATGTGGGCTTTCTTGTTTCTTATTTATCTTCCAGCCCTTAAGACTCCAGATGCTATCTTCTGATAGCCAAGCACCATCAGCTTTCTTCATCACATTTGCTTATGCATTCATTTTGTTTTCAGTAGTCGTGTCTGGAAGGTAAGCATCACAGAATGGCGGATTTTTTTTAACAAAACTTTTATATGTTTAGGGGATACTTTGGTAGAGACCTTATGTCCACCTGCTACCTTAATATTTATCATATAAATATATGTACATGTATCTATTTCCTTTTCATTTTGTCTATCTTTAAGTATATTTACATATGTACATGCCTGTATTTAGAACTCTATAAATGTCCTTTGCCTCCTAGCCCTTTCTTCTGTTTTATTTTACATTCCTCTTGTATCATTATCATGCTCATACTTCATTTGGGTTTCAGTAATTCCTCTTGGCTACATTTTAGGGAACATATGACGGACATTCATTATACTCATTAGATAAGTAAGCTTATTCTATTTAGCAGTGCTGCACATCCCATTTGAGACTATTCCATCTTTGTCAGTTAATTCATTGTCATTAAGCAATTATCTCTCCACAAGCATTTGAGAGGATTAACCCAACTGTTCTTATTACTAAAACAATGAGAACATTGCCTGGAGCATCCTCTGAGGCATATACATAACAAAAAAACAATGCTACTCACACCACTCATTATTGCTTATAGATCTATAACCAGGCTTAAGTCCCATGAGTTCTAATAGTTGAAGTAAAAATGGTGACACAGGAAGAGGTATATTACACTCTAAAGGATCTTTCCAATTTTGTAATATGTACAAACAGAAAGCTGACATATATGTGTCAGAATGGTTCACAAGAATTTGAGATAAAAATGCCAGAAATATGTAATCGGATCCGTCTGATTTTATTGATATGGACCCATTAAGCACAGATTCATTCAATATTTCATATTACATGCTCTTTCAATACTTCAGTTCAAGACATTAACAAATGACCTGCTAGGTTATAGGAGTGGTTCACTGATACATGGATTATGCCATGGCCAATAATATATCAAGTCAAAGTGTCAGAGCTGCCTTAGTTTATAATAGAAGAGTGTATCCCAGGCTTAAAGTTAGTGGCATGTTAGAGTGGACTTGTCAGTGTATACACATAGACCCACAGATGGAGTTCCAGAGGACACCTCAAAGGTGAGGAACACATTTACAACAGGAGTGCCAGATTCCTTGTAGATTGTTGTAATTGCTAATGTATGCAAGTCAGATTTGAACATGTAAACTCCTGTAATTGAATGAGGTTGCCTAACTAAAATGAGAATGACAACACTTAATGGATAGATAACTTGAATACCTTTACTTTCTACAAATTGTGACATTGACCTATTTGGTTGACTGTATTATATTGGTTTGACTTATTAAGTAAGATTTATGACTCTAGACTTATTTCTAAAACATCTGAATATTAAATTGTAAAATATAAACCCAACACAAATGGAGATACTTTTAACCACAGTGAAATTCCTTGGAGTACAGTGGGGTAGACTATGTTGAGTTATTCCTGTTGAAGGATGAGTTATTGCCTTTGGCCACTCCCACAATGTCTGGTGGGACTATTTGGATTTTGGAGGCAGGCAGCAAATGCCTCAATTAGGTTTTCTAACTGAGCCTATTTTCCAGGTGACACAACAACACACAGACTTTGAGTAGTCCAAAACAAGAGAAGGCTCTTCATAGATTTAATAAACTGCAAATTACTTCGTTCAATGGGCAATAAGGTCCAATGGTGATTAAAGTGCTTATGGTAGGGCTGGATGCAGTTTTGAGGTTTAGAAGATTCCTACTGGTAAATAACAACACAGACCATTAGAATTTCTAGTAAAGTCCTGCCATTCTTTGAAGATAACAACTTCCCTTTTGAAAAACAGCTTTTGGTTTGTCGTGTGACTTAGTAGAGCATTAATTCCTAACTATGGGGCCATAATGAAGCCTGAGCTGCTCATCATGTCTAGTGTCTAACCCACTGTGATAATTAAGGCTTTATGCTAACCTAGATTTTAATTGGTCTGCAGTTAGCATCCAATAATTCTCCTGACCTGAGCAAATGAAATCCAATATCAGAAAATCAGTTGAAAGTCCTCATATTGGGATATGACTAGGGTAGAATGCAACACTTGTGTCACAGCCCTAAGGCAATTAATTGCTGTGTATGTGCATGTGTTCTGCTTCAAGTATGAATGGAAGCTGTGGAAAATATTAGTCACTTTCTTGCTCTTTTTATGCCTGGATTCTGTATTGTCTTATTAACCTTAGGTTCTTAGGGCTTGAATCAATGACTTGCCCTATTTCATGATGAATCTGAGTCATTAGAGGCCAGCTAACTGTCTTGATGACTTATGATTCAGTCACAAGCCTTATTTTCTGACCTCAAATTCACCATACTTTGTAGCCATTCATATGGGGTAATCCTGTATATCATGGATTCATCAGTCCCTGAAGGTACACAAGCCAGGAGAAGCCTCAATCTTAACATCTGACCCAAAGGTTTTGAACTTGCTAGGAAATGAACTTCCCTGGTTTTTCAATTGTAAGAGTCATTTTCTTTTTTATAAATTTCTCTATGTGTGTACATATATACATGATATTGATTTTGGTGCTCTAGAGAGCCCAGCATAAGATATCCAGAGAGGTATAAGGTTGAACACATTCACCAGTACTCCACAGTAAAATGGAAATATGATATAAGACGTACCATTTGAGGAAGACATGAAGGCATAAGTAAATGCATGAGGAATTGGCCCAAATGCCTAGGGTGTTCACTATATCACATTAACTTTTTGTCCCCAAGTCTGTGCCTGTGACCTCATAGGGAGTTTCTTATAATTAGTAAAGTAAGGAAGAAAAAGAACTCACAATTCTGTCAAAATCAGTGACACTTTTATATACAAGTAAAGAAATTTATATCCACAAAATGTCTAATATACTTGTAGAAGCTGGTTAGTCTAGTCTACTTCAAGCCTGTGAGTCAGATGTTAAGCTGGAAACTGTCTGCTGAGTTAAGGAGACCCGTCTGCTGAGCTAAGGAGCCAAGAAGCAGAAAGACAAACAAGAAAACAGAAAGAACACAGGCTCATAGTGATAGAGTCCTCTTATCATTCTCCTACTGTCTTTGGCAGACTCTACTAGAAAATTGATTATGATGCTAAGTCATTCTATGAGAGAGAAATCAACGACCAAATTACTAAGAATATTAGTTAAACGTTGTTAAGATAAAACCAAATTATCACACTTGGTTTAAAGGTGGTCAGGGCAATATGGAAAAACCACTTGGAATTAGGCAATAACAGTTCCTTTCTGAAATCTCCCTGAAGGATGATATTGAAGGAAAATCCTGTCACTGGGCAGAATTTTGAACAGTGCAAATGGTTCGCTCATTTGGCCAGATGAGTGATTATGTACTGATTCTTAGTTGATAGGCAATGGCTTATCTGGATGATCAAATAATTAGAAAGAACATGATTGGAAAATATAGGCAGGGGGCAATATATTCATAGGATTATAGGATTAAGGTGTGTTACTTAATTGCAACTGTTAGGCCTAGAATACTGTTGTGTTGCTCACTTACAGAACATTGTGTGTAAATGAAGTTTTGGAACATAATGAGTTGCATGTACTTTACTTTTATCTTGTTAGGCACAGATTTGATTTTATTATTATTTTGTTAAAATTATATATGGCTAAAGAGTTGTGTAAATTTGTCAATTTGGCAAGGGTTGGTCTGTGGCAATTCATCATCTCCAGTCACCTTGCAACGTTGTGGAGTCTAACCTGTCAATCAAGTCTCTGCTTGAGGACCTCACTTGAGGTGCCACACAGATCAATAGCTAATTGGAGGCCAGGTAGACATCCACTCTCTCCTTTGTCTTCCTACTGACGAGATACAGGGAGTTACACTTGAGCTCTGGAGTTGGAGAAGTCATGTGGAGACCCCTGCCAATCCTGAGATACTTCCACTGCCATTGGATCTAGAAGAATTTCCACTCACTGGCCATTGATCTTCCTGCATTTGGGGCCATTGCATGTTTCACATGAGTCTGAAGAAGAATTTACAGATTGATATTGAAAATATGGGCTAGTATCACACTTGATTTGGACTAGGCTAGAATGTTTTTTCAATATGCAATTGCTCTTGTATATAAAGCTCTTTCTTATCATATATGAGTGTCTATGAATTTGTTTCTCTAGTTAACCCAGACCAACACAGCAGCTTTTCTTAAAGTTCTATACTAGATAAAAATTAGAAACAAATAAAATATCACTGCCATTGAGTCAATGTCAACTTTTAGAGAGACTAGTTTGGACAGGGTAGAACTGTCCCTTTGAGTTTCCCAGACTATAATACTTTAGAGGAGGAGAGAAACCCTTTCTCTCCCAAGTGAGATTATCTGCTAGTAAGTTTTCAAACTGCTAACCTTGAAGTTAGTAGCCCAAAGTGAACCAATATGCCACTGTTTCCTTACTAGATGTATGGTCTTCAGAAACTATGACATTCCTCTGTCTTTCAGCTCCTTCTTCAAAAGAACTCAGATAATGATAATATCTTCCAAATATATTTGTGATTGCTAAGTGTTTTATACATATAAAGCAATCGATTTGGGGCTAAAATATAGTGACAGCCCTGTATGGGAAAATTTTATTACTACACAAAAATATGTACAGTAACTCCTCAGTATGAGAAAATTTCATTACTACACAATAGACCTTGTAGACACTTTACAATTTCTACTTTCTCTGAAGTTTTCACTATTGTTTTCCTAAACTTATGGCTGTGTGTGTTTTTCTCTACCATAAATATATTTCTCTATTTCATCTCTATCTCTATTTTAGGAGGTTAGGACACAAAAACATGCAAAATCAGGATTGTGGTCAAAGGGGGTAAGATTTCATGGAAAAATATTTATAGCATAGACTCTGCTATCCTTGAAGAATGAACAGGTACCTGGGAGTAATGAGCAGAAAAATCTCTGAGTCAATGTTTATTGTCTTTTTCTCAATGCAGCTTTACATTTTGTTAAAACTTCTTAGTAAGCTCCCCCTCCATGATCATCTGTATTTTTGAGATCTTCTATCAATAGAACCCAAAATTGGTACCATGACCTTCTGAGTTGATCTCTCTGCCTTAAAATGTCCCAGGCTTTAATCTGTACAAGGCACAGATTATGTTTGAATTTCTTTTTGAGGTTTCCTAATAAAACAAATAACAGTATATTACAGAGAGAAATTGTGTTCAGCTACCCACTGATCATAGAGGCATAACTAAAAGATATTATCTGACATACACCTCTGTATGTACACACTGGAAATCTAGTAGCAATACTTTATGGTGTACCTAGTACTTCCTTTTTGGAAAAGTGAATGATTTTTACCTCTGGCTTATTGTCACTTGCATTCACCCATAGTATCTTGTGTTGATCAGTATTAAGCACATTTGGGAGTTACTATTCTCATGCTGTAGTGCAAAAATCCAAAGACCAGAAGTTAGAATGCTCACAGAAGCTTCTACGATAATTTTTAAAATAGGATACCAGCAGTGAAGCAATGATCTGAACAAAAGTCTCTTTAATTTCTAAGTTGGAAAAACTTTGATATTTTTCTGTGAAATAGAAACACATTTATATGATATTTTTGCTACTGCATATGCAACTGCTTTAGTTGTGCACAGATAAGTGTGATAGGATGTGTGCTATTCAACCACAATGTTTATGTCAGAAATTTATTGTTTCAAAAGTATGGTATTTTTAATGATCTCAAACCTTAATTTCTCTTTATTCTAAATAGAAATGCAAACCTATCACACACCCTGCTTAGATTCTAGCTTTGCTCTGCAGTGTTTTTCTTTATTCACCCATTAGTTCTCACTTCTGTGACTTCAGTGACCTCATCTTATTAAATTGGCTGTTATTTAATTTAAGACAGCAAAGTTAACCTTATAACCCTATAGGATTAACCTTAGAATCTGTCTCACCACATCAGATTTATGATATAGCCTCACACTAGTGGAATATGTGTATCCATAAAGTGAAATACACATGCTCACTTACATGTTCAATAATTTATTGACTTGTGATTCAGAAATTCCTTTGTCATGTACTTATCTCTTTTCCAAGTCTTTTTCCCATATTTAATTTATGATCTTTGTTCATTTATGATCACCTCTGATGCAGAGTTCATATTTTAACTTTTGATTAAGTGGCCTCAGATTTAATAACTTCCTCATTGAATTCATCCTCTTTAGAAATTAGAATGGTGATATTTCTTTTCATGGCTGGTGGACATCAAGAAGAATGGCCCTCAAAGAGGGACAGCCTGCTTGGTCAAGTAGAGGGTCAGAGGAAAGCAAAACGAAGGAGGTTGGCACAGTGTGTGCAGCACTGGATTTTGATGTGAAAAAAGGGGGGAGGATAGGCAGGTTCAAGTAGTGTTTCATTCTGGCATATATAGGGTCACTATTAGAACACATTCAATGATATCTAACTACAAGAGGGAAGATGTTTCTCACTTATATTTTTTGAGCACACATGCCCAGTTTTCCTATTACTATGTAGGCCAGCTACCTTACCCTGAATAATTTTAGACAGAAATCATAGACTTAGTAAACACATAAGAATTTCATTTTATAGGTAGCAAAATCAGGCACCAGAGCTCAAGTACTTCAAGGGAATATAATCATTTCAGTCAGGTATTGAAATCTTCTCTACCACACAAAACACCAACAACAAAGTCATGGCCACAGGGTTCATTCCAGGTGATAGAGATCCTGTAGTTATCATGTACACTAGCTTGTCATTCCTTCTCTCTTTATGCTGCCTCTACTAGAACGCCTTCACATGACAGTAGCCATCAGATCAAATAAAGTCACTTTCAACCTCCAAACATTGATTGATAGTTTAATTTGCTGAATTTTTGCATTTACTTGTTCATTTCTTTACAAAGATGTACATGATTGGATAACCTTTCACTAATATCCCTTTCTGTACCCTGGAAGGATTTATATTCCCCTGGTCCCAGTTCACACTTGTTGAACTGCCATATATCCTGGAAGGTTTCAACTATGTAGCTTCTAGATTCTCACTCAGCACTCATGGTTCTCTTGATTTCCCAACTGAAAATAATACTTAGTACCCTCAAAGCAGGATGCAACTTAGATAAAAGAGAATGCCAGTAAAATGTTTTAAATTATTGTGTATCTGAGTTCATAACTAAATCATTACAATACTATTATTTGGAATTTATAGATACACCAAATAAAAAAATCAGAGTCATTGACAAGTTGATGCTGGCACATAGCTATTCTATATATACACCCCGATCTTTGACTCCTTAAACAATACTTTTACATGATATTTAAATCTTTAAACTTATTTCCTTGAAATAAATTAACTATTTCAAAATTCAGCAAAGAATCATGAATTCAATTGAGAAAACTTTTGAGTAAATGAAAATCTCTCAAAAGACTCATTGATTTTTGTTGCCATTTATTTCATTTGAAAGAAAGCACATTACAGATAAGACAGGAAAAGAATGACTCCAGTTGAAAACTTGGTCTTAGAAGAGCTTACTTCTGTGAATTTCTTAATATAAAGTGACGACATAATAGCTTAAAATTTATAATTGAATATTAGAAAGAATAAAAAAGAGAGGAATCTGTAAAAACAAGAAAAATAAGACACAAGTGAAACGCTTAGTGAAATGAGGGAAACCTCCAGTGTGTGATGCAGAAATATTTTATTTTGCAAGTCTTAAGACTAACTTTGGCCTTAAAACTGATATAAGAATCAGATTTCAGAAACTGAACATCTACAAAAGCAAACATACACCTAAGCAATCTCCTTGGGTATGGCTAAGGAGGTAGAAATAAAGATAAAAACCAAAATGCACCAAAGAACTTGACAGTGAAAGGAATCAGGGACTCTGAAAATTCCTGGGAATTTGTGGATGCAAACTGAATCCAATTAGATCTAATCGAAGTAATGTTCTCCAATGCCAGGATAGGGCCTCCAAATTTGCTTTATTGGAGCAGGATCAATATTTGGATTTTTAAACTTACTGTTTATTGAACTAGCCTGTGAGCTTGGTGGAAAAATCCATACTTCACCAAGTGCTTCTTGACACTAAGTTTAAGAGTCGACATGTTCTGCAAGTTGGAAGAAATGTGCAAATGGATACTTTGTTCCTAGTGGGCAGGGTATAGCAGAGATTGCTGTATATCAAAGGGCTGTAAAATGTTCATGGAAAAAATAAATGTGAATATAGTTGAACTACACCATTTACTTTTTTGAGAGAGAGAGATATTGTTAGGCGCCACAAAAGAGAATGAAACACGGCCCAGATTCCTGCCAGTCTCATAAATGTTGCTGTTTGAGTCCATTGTGACACACTCTGCATCAATCCATCATGTCCCTGACTCTGCTTTACCAAATAGCTCAAAAGACTCATTGATTGTTGTTGCCATTTATTTCATTTGAAAGAAAGTACATTACGGATAAGCCAGGAAAAGAATGACTCTAGTTAAAAATGCGTGGCATCCTTTCACCAGGGACTGGTCTCTCCTGGTTGCATGTCCAAGGTACATGATGTCATGCCTTGCTATTCGCTCACTTCCAAGAAATACTCTATCTGGCACTCTTCCAAGAGAGATTTGTTAGTTCTTTTGGCAGCCCATGGCACTTTCAATATTCTTAGATAGCATAATTTAAATGCACTTATTATTCTGAAGCCATTCTTATTCTCTGTACATCTTTCACATGCATGTGAGACAATTGAAAATACTATGGTTCGGTCAGGCACACCTTACTGCTGAAAATAACACTTAATGGTCTGGTACACCAGACTTACCCAATGCAATGTATTATTTGACCCTTACTACTGCTTCCATCTAAATTGATTATGGAGAGAAGCAAAATGGAATCTGGGACAACTTCAATCCTAGAAATAATTGAAATCCTCCACATCATGAGATACAGAGAGAGACAGATCGTTGGATACCAAGTCAAATTCACTGCTATCTGATTCACCTGCTAGGCTGCTAACCACAAGAACAACTCTTTAAAACCACCACTTGCTCTCTGGGAGAAAACAAGGATCTCTTCTACCATGAACAACTACAGTCTTGGAAATATATAAGGGTGATTTTTCCCTGTCCCATAGGGTCACTATTAGGTGGACTTGGCTCAATGACAGTGAATGAGTGAACAACCCTATGGTACAGAATATAACTTTATTATGGGAACTGAAAGCCTACTCTTTCTTGCAAGAAGAGTCTTGTGTGTTCTAAACATTGATCTTACAGTTAGCGGTACAATGCTTAACCCACCAATGGTCCAGATTGATCTAGGTAGCTAATCAAAGGAGCAATCAAGCCCCGTCTAGTCGATTACAACTTATGTTGATCCTGTGTGAAGTTTCCTAGGTGACAAATTTGAACTGAAGCAGGCAAGTTCATCTTTCTTTCTCTGAGAAGCTGATGGATTTAAACTTCTAACTTTGCAGTTTAAACTCCTGACTATCTAGTGCAAGTAGAACCCTTCTCTTTCTTCTGTGTGTGTGCATGTATGTACATTTACAGGAGCCATGGTGGCACAGTGGATTACATGCTGCTCTGCTAACCACAAGTTCAGGAAGTTGAACCCACCAGCAGATCCCTGGGAGACAGGTGTGGCTCCATACAAATTATTCTTAGAAAACACAGGGGGAAGTTCTACTCTGTCCTGCAGGATCCATATGAGTCAGAATTGACTAGATGGAGTCAGTGGGCACATATCACCCCTGTACTTCCTACTCTCACTTGAATAGGTAGATGGGGCCATAGGATGAGCCCTGGTTCATTTCTACTTAAAATTATACATGCTATTCACAGATATAATGATCTTTTCTATCTTTCTAATTAAATTGGATGTTGATACTCAGAGAACTTTCGAAGACATGTATGGAAGAGGGAGTGAAAGTAATGGCCTTAGTCTCTGAAACACAGGGTGGACAAGATCCTGAAGTGCTACTTGACAGAAAATAAGTTGGCCTTTAGCTAGCTTTCTATAATGGAGCAACACACTTCTAAAAGTTTCTTTAAAAACTCACACCTATGGAGTCAATTATGACACATGGAAACTATAGGGCCATGTCCATCTAGCCCTGTGAATTTGGAGTCTGCATTTTTTTCCAGGAGTAGAAAGTCCCATTTTTCTTCAAAGGAGCACTTGGTGGGTTTGAAGCATTGACCTTGTAGTTAGAAGCCCAACACGGATATTATTACGCCCCAAGTGCTCCTGGCAATGCACTTAAACAACTCTAAATAGTAAAAAGTAAATAGTAAAAAAATACTAAAAACTAAATACTAAATACTAAAAAATACTAAAAACTAAAAACTAAATACTAAAATCTAAATAGTAAAAAAAAAAACTCTCAATAGTAAAAAGCTTATTGTCTTGCTCTTTTTTGTCTAAAAATGAGACTTCTAGGACTATGATTAGTTTTGTTTAACAGACCTGAAATAGGATTGACATCAATGTCAAATGTAATCAGAACTTATTAAAACACTGTACATTATTGGTTTCAAAATAAAAATGACCAAGTTATGTTTTACTCAGATCCCATTAAAAAGTGAAGAATGAATCATTTCTTGAAGCAGCAGCTGTTTAGGAATTTTAAGAACTTGGAAAACAAGTTGTTTTCTACTGTCTTGATCTAACAGGGATGTAGCACATATCAATATTTCTAATTAAGCTGACAGAAAAGGTGATGATAACATCTGCTTTTGGTTATAAATCCTATTGATGCTGCTGACCTGAATGTTTCTTATCTGCAGCAGACAACACCTAGAGATAAGCAATCTTAAAAAAGAGGAAAATAGAAATAAAGTCACTACCAAGCAACCAGTTCCAAAACTCTGTTATCAATTACACTCTATTTTTGCAAGAAAATTTTAATGAGCACTAACTCAGCTAATTATTATGAGTTTACAGATAGAAAAAACACTACAATATTCTCTTCTACCTCTCAAAAACAATATTCAGGGTAACCATTTACTATGCTTCGTAGGTTCCAACTTTTAAGTGACATGTAACCTGAAGTGTTAATGCATTTGCATCAACTTTACATGATTTAATTTTTTGTTTTGGCAGATTCACCTTGCTGATGATGGTGAACTCACAAGAATAAAGCACTGTTGCCTCTGTAAATCACATGGGTAACCATTTGTGCAGTAAGAACACGAGCATCGCCTCATGGGTAAGCCTTACAGGCTGAACCAAAGACATACTGAAAAATAAAGAATCTCACTATACTGAGCAAAGTGGTTGTCAATATTGAAAATGCGGAAGATATTTTTGCGGTACGGGAAAACAAAAACAAAAACAAAATGTTGCATATAATGTAAATTCACTGTTTAAGGGAGGAGACTGACTCTGCAAACCTCTCAGCCTCTGCAATTTGTGTACAAAATAGAAATAGTTTCAATAGCTGTGGCTACAATAGTACATGCACTTAGAGGTGGCACTTTTCAGCAGCCCGGAAGTAATTGGGAATAAGCAACATCATGCTTCTTAAACTATGATTGTGATAATACGATAAAAATTGCATCCAGGTTGAACAACCAACATGTGTTTTAGCCTTTCTATAATTGTAGTGCTTATTTTCTCAATTTTTTCTATTACCACTTTAGCTCATGGAAAGAGTTCATTTGATATTTCTGTTCTCCTTAATACTGAAAGTTATACATTTTTTATTTCCCATGGACATTTAATTTTAAACATGATATCTTAATTTTTGGTCTTTGTGCAAATTATTAGTGTCTCAGGCCTTCCCCTGAGGAAGAGCACATACAATCTATGTATTGGCAGTAAGAAAATTTAACTGCACTGAGAATCCACTCTGTGGCCTTAAAGGTTAGCATTTCTACTGATATTTTATGAAATTATAAACATCTTTGATAACATTAAAGATCAGTGTTATTTATCCAGTTTAAATTTGAGCAAAGTAATTTTCAGAATGGGGAAGTAGTCTTAAGTGAAAAAAAAAAGAAGAAGAAGAAGACGAAAATTGGAGGTGGGGTGTAGCTTAAATCTTAATTTCCATAAGAGTTGCTGATAGTTCCTGATATTAGCAGGGAGAAGATTGGGACAATTCTGAAAATACTGAGAAGGATTAGCATTTTGTCTTTACTATTACTTTCTGGCACCCTGGTTCCTATACTCTGCACCAATTAATTAATCAAAGATAATTAATACCAATGATTTACTGGAATGGACAACCCAGCAATAAATTAAGAGGAAACCTCCAGAGATGAGAACCATAGTATTAAACTGCAAACTGTGCTAGCTGGAGGTTTTGTATATTGGAAAAATCTATTGCTAGAAATATGGTAATCTCTAAAACCGAGGCACTTTACATTAGAATTTGTAAGAAATTTAGATACGTGTTTTACTTATAAGAGTTAGAGTGAATTTAAGCAACACACAACAAGCTTCCATTATCCCTTGTGCTTTCATCTTTGTTATGGTCTCTAAGGATTCTTTGAGAGAGAGAGAGATGAGGCATTCTACTCTTGTAATCCATTACAATTTCAGAAACTCATAGATCAATCAGTTCTATTGCATTTTATAGCATCAATGTGAGTTGGAATGCCCCCTATGGCAGAGTTTGGTTTGGCTATGTGTTTTTGCCCCCAGTAATCATTCTTTAATAATGTCGTGAATGTTTACCACCCCACCTGTAACTTTGTTGTTCTTAGCTGGCTTGTGTGTTTCTGTCCTGCTGGATGCTCTGTCACTGGTATTTCAAGTATGCAAGTGAGAACCCTTCAGCAGAACTTCCAGACTAAGAACAGACTACAAATGAAGAAAAATATTCCCATTTCAGAATAATCAGAAATATAAAGATGTTATGAATAGCAGCAAACCCTTGTCAGACACTGAAAACCCAATGAACAGCAAAAGGATATTGGAAGAGATAATACCAGAAGTTGAGATCTTCCGGTTAAAAGGAACTCACAATATGAGCATCTTTTTCAAAGTAAAAAAAGAATGATGTCTGTGATAGGATAGTATCGAGACAGATACATGTAAATGCAGTCAAAAACTATTACTCAAATTAATGCACTGACCACTAATGCTAGTGATACAGAAGTTGAAGAATTATGCCAAAGTCTTCATTCCTAATTTGATCAAGCATACAATCAAGGTGCATTGATAATTATTGGTAATTGGAATGCAAGTGTTGGAGAGAAAGAGGAAGGACAGCATTCAGAAAATATTGCCTTGGTGATTGCAATGAAGCTGGAGAATGTATGATAGACTGTTGTAAGACCAGTGACTGCTTCCTCACAAATACTTTTTTTCAATAACACAAAGAGTGACTCCAGATGTAATATGCAAAAATCAAATTAACTCCATCTATGGGAAGAAATGATGGTGAAGGAAATACCAAAAGCTAAAATAAAGCCAGGGGCTGACTGTGGAATATACCATCAATTGCTTATATGTAAATTCTGGTCAAAGCTGAAGAAAATTATAACAACACACATGCAAAAAAATTATAACATTGGGTATATTCCAACTACGTTTCATGAATAGATTTGAGACATTGAACATTAATGACTGAAACTGCTGAGCTGTGGGAACACATTAAGATCATCATACATGAAGAAAGTCAAATGTCATTCCATATAAAAAGAAGGAAAAAGAAAGGATAAAAGTCAATATCAGAAGAGACATTAAAACTTAGCTGCCAATCTTAATTTCTAAGGAAAATACACAGAAGGATGAACCAAAGGAATTGAAGGGAAAATTGCGAAGGGTAGCTTGAGAAGACAAAAGAAAACACTAGAATGAAATATGCAAAAAACCTTAAATTAGAAAACCAAAAAGGAAGAACAATCTCCTCATATCTTAAATGGAGAGAACTCAAGAAAAATTCAAACTTAGACTTGAATGATTCTATGCACAAAATATTGAATGCTATGGCACACATTAAGAGAAGATTGAAGGAGTACAGTGAGTCACTGTACCCAAAAGAACTTGATAATAGCCCACCATTTCAGGGGTTAGTGTATGAGCAAGAACCAATGGTGTAGAAGAAAGTAGTCCAAGTTATACTGAAAGCAGAAGCCCCAAAACAAGGTTGGAGGAATTGATGGACTACCAATTGGAATGTTTCAACAGGTTGACAAAGCACTGGAAACCCTCGCTTCTCCACGCCTGGAAAATTGGAAGACAGCTACCTAGACAACTGACTACAAGCAATCTGTATTTGTATCCATTCCAAAGAAAGTGACCTATCAATGTTCAAATGATAGAACAAAATAATTGATATCACATGTAAGTAATATTTTGTTGAAGAACAACCACCACTGGTTGCAGCAGTTCATTTTCAAGGAACTAATGGAGGTTCAGGCTGATTTCAGAAGAGGAATGGAAACAAAGGATATCAGATGCATCTTGGCTGAAAGCTGAGATGTTTGCTTGTGTTTCATTGGCATTGTCAAGGCATTCAGCTGTGTGGATCATAATGTATAGTGAATAGCATTCAAAAAAGTTCAACTTCCAAAATACATAAATAGTGCTCATATGGAACCTCTACATGCATCAAAAGGGAATTGTGTGAATAGAACATGAGAATGGTTCATTGCTTAAAATCAGGAAAGGTGTGCATCAGGATTCTCACTGCATTCATTCAATATGGATGATGAACATATAGTCAAAAAAGCTGGGTTAGATAAAGAAGAATGTGCTTCTGGATTAGAGGAAGCCTTATGAATACCCTTCGACTATAGACAACACAAACTTCTTAGTGAAAAGTAAAGAAGAATCAAAGCATTTTCTATGGATTGCACTTAAGTATGGATTGCAACTCAATATAAAAGAAACCTAAATCTTCAATGGTGGACCCATAGTTAACATTAAGATAGAGAAAAGAGAGAAATTGTCAATTTGATCTTGCTTGGATCCACAATCAATGCTAGTGGAAGCAATAGTCATGACATCAAATGACCCTTTATATTGGATAAATCTTCCGCACAAGAACTCTTTAAAGCATTGAAGAGCAAGGGTGTTACTTTGAAAACTAAACTGCACCTGTCCCAAACCACGGGTTTTCATTTTCCTCATTTGGAGGAGAACAATGAGCACTGAGTAAGGAAGACCAAAAATAATTGACATATTAGAATAATGGTGCTGGTGAAGAATGTTAAAAGGATCATGACTGCCTGCAGAACAATGAGACTATCTTGGAAAAAATGTACCTTAGTGTTAAGGATGGAAGATTTCATTTCAAATTCTTTGGACGTGTTGTCACTAGTGATGTGTCCCTAGAGAAGGACATCAAGCTTGGTAAAATGGAGAGGATTCGAACAAGAAGATAGCTCTGAACAAGATGAACTGACACAGTGGTTGCAACAATGGACTCAAACATTAGAACAATTGGGAGGATGATGCCAGACTAAGCAGTGATCGGCTCTAGTGTACACCAGATCGCGATGGATCCCAGCTGGCTCAAGAGCATCTAACAATAACTTGAGTGTGTAGTGCAGGGCTACCCCAAATGGCTTATTTTCATCTTTCCCTAGATTTGCTGAATAGAAGTCCCTGCTAAGTAAGATGATATAAATATGTTTGGGAGAGCATCACTGCCCTCTGGTGGAAGTAGGAGGCCCATCCTTGCTCCTGGAAAGCTGCTGTTGGATATGAACCACCAACCCAGTGGACTGCAGTCCTGCACTCAACCACTACGCCACCGGGGCTCAGCCCGTAAGATGATATATTAAGTGATATTGAAACTTGGTAATAATAATTAAATGACTAAAGATCCACTGGAAGAGAAATATTGCAAAAGTTCTGTATTGAAATAGTAAATAGTTGGGATTTCTTGTTTTGTTTTAGGTTTCATGCATGGAAGGATTATTTGAGGGTCTTTTAAAAGTTTGTACCAAACTGAAAGAAAAAAATAATGGAATTTTCCTAGAAACTTTTTGAAGTCTCCATATATTTGATGGAAAAAGCTGGATTACATAGTAGTCATGTGTTGGATTAACTAAAGGTCAGCAGTTGGAAACCACAAGCTTCTGGCAGAAAAAAGTGAAGTAACACAGCCTTGAAGAAATACAGCCTCAGAAATCACAATGACAAGTCTACCCTGTACTTCTATGGTTACTAGGGATTGGCATCAACTTGATGGCTGTGAGGATTTTTTTCCTTTTCTGTATTTGATATATTTGTTTTTTTAATTTATACACTCCAATATCTAACCAAGTTTTCTTATATTCACCATATTTGAGAGCTAGAATTATTCTAATAAACATAGGTTTAGGTTATCAGAAAATAATTGTACACAATCAATGGCATATTCTTTAGAGTTCAAAAGTAGTCTGACCCTTAAAAGCTCAAAGAAATATTTTAAAAATAAATTTATGAAAAAAATAGATTTTGGGGTCTTAAGTAGTAAAAAATTAGGGGGCACATATGTGAAATTGCTATTATGGAATCAAAGATTGAAACAAATGCACATGGTTTGCAATTCAACTTGTGTGAAAGAAAAGCTTAAGTAAATACCTGAAAAAACACTTTTGTTGATTTTGTTATTCCATTTTTGTTTTTATACAAACCTAGAATGCTCAGATCAACTCTAGTAGAAAAATATCTAATAAATTGAAATTGCTTTCTGTAAGCAGAAGAAAGGAGAAAAGCAAAACAAATGGTAAGGCCCAGTTGATTTCTAGCTCTCTTGTATAAAAATAATGGGAAAATCTTTTCAGTACAAGAAAAAATTGTGAGTGATTTTTAGTGTTTTATGTATTACACATTTTCAGATCTCCATATTTTCTCAGATACAATGCAACATTTATTTTAAATTAAAGCTTTTAAGTTTGCTTTATTATGAGAATTTATTGGTGTTCTGTGATAATCACATCCTGATTATTAAGATGCCATGTTTGAACACTGCCACATGTCTATAACTTCTTTGGTAGATTATTTTACTCAGCATCTATTCCATTTCTTATGGTCTAATTTATGTGTCATATAGATAAAAATCCAGACACTTCATTTCTAGGACTACATTGTAGCAGGTGCTATGGATATAATTGTGGTTCTATGCATCAAAGCATATTAATGCCACACTTGAAGTCATGATGGAACAAAAGGAGAGTAGTAAGATCAATTTGACTGAGGAGTTGCAACCCAATAGACAGTGTCAGAGGGTGTGTATTTGTCCCTAGTTGTAGCAGTAAGTTCCCTAAGGAAACAATGACCTCTCTCATCTTGTACTAACTCTTCTGTTAAGATTTGGGGTAATAGAGTCAGAATTTATAATTCCAGTGTTCTATTGTTGTCTTCTAACTTTGTGAGAGGCAGTGGAAATTGATCCTATAATGTTACCTCAGAACCATTCAAACTGCAATTGCATCTTTCAGAGTTTCCAATGATTTTGACCACATTTAGTATCATCTATTAAGTAGCTTTCAGTATAAAATACCTAGGACAATTCTTCTTTGCTCCATCTGAATCCTGACTGATGTGACCATTTTCACAAAACAGTGAAGTGATGAAATGAGAGAAATGTGTGTTTTGGAAGCTTTTGTAAAAGTTACATGATAGAATAGAACTTTCAGAAAAGTAGAGATAGAAAAAGTACAAATGATATGGAAAACTTGCCAGGAAGTCTTAATTTTCAATGACAGAAATGCAAGTTATTTCTTTACTTATTGTTATGTCTTGTAATATTTTATTAACATGCAATTCACATATAGAATATTTTAATAATTCAATCTTATTAAAAACACTTGTGCAAACATCACCAGTCAATTTTAGGACAATTTATTCTTTCTTATACTCTCTGTCTTTAGTTCCCCAAGTCCCCCAACCTTCCTTGCCATGACCCTAGGAAATTACTAGTGCAATTATTGTCTCTCTAGATTTACCTACCTTAGATTTCGTATACAGAGAAGTACCATGAACCTAACTAAACATAAGCAAACCTTACAACAGCAAAATGAAGCAGAGATTAATCACAATTGAAAAAAAGTGGAAGGAGGATGCCTTGAGAGTGATCATGACAATAAGTGTGCAAGTGTGGCCTGCATGCAAATGGTGTATGTATGGATCGTGATGGGAATTGTATGAGCTCCCAATAAAATGATGCATTTTAACAAAGGGGGGAGGGGATAGGAATAGCTTATACCAAGGGCTGAAGTGGAAAACATTTCAAAATGAATATGGCAATATGTGTACAAATATGCTTGATACAAATGATGTATTGAATGTTATAAGAGCTGTAAGAGCCCCCAATAAAATAATTCAAAAAAAAAGAAAAACTTGGCTAGATGATCTTAGGTTCTGAATACTGATTGTAAAATATACATTTTATATCAAAGGCCACATAACCAAAGTCATGATGAAGGAAAACTGATCACAAAATCATTTGTAATTAGTGTTGTTTCTCTTTATTCTTATATAAAAGCAGATACATTTTAATCTAAATGAAATCCTCCCAGAAATATTGTTTACAAGTTATAGTCACTTATAATGACAACTATAATGATAAAGAGCTTCTCCTAGCAGTCCATTAAATATGCAAATGATGAAAAAAGAAATATAAATTGCAAAAAAGAAAGAAAGAAAATATTAAACATAGAAGCAAACGTAGGTCATAGGGATGTCAAATGACAAATGTCCCATTTTAATCTAACTAAATTTATAGTAATCCACACTACAATGTTCTCTTTCAGAAAGCAAGGTTATGCATATCCCTCTGGGTGCTCAGAGTTTCAATTCTAATACCATTCCCTCCTCCTGATTTGAGGTTTCTTATTTACTATCCTTGGATCACATAGGCTGGGATATTTCTTTCATGTGGATTTAAATTATTTAAAGGTGAAAGGCACCATTCATGTTATCTCTGAAGTTCTTTTTAACCAAAATCTTTCTGGCTTTTAAAAAAAAATATTTGGAAAAATTTGAATCTAAAGTCCATGATTTTCACCTCAGGACAATAGGGGTGTGAATTCCTTTAATTCCTGAAATTAATACAAAATACTATCTATTTAAATAGGAAAAAAAAATCAAGTTGGAAATCTAGAGTTTCTTGAAAGATTCTATCATCCAAAGAAAACCAAGAGCTAGTTAAACTTCTTATGCATCTATAAGAAAATTCCTATTTTAATCGGCTAGCTTTTAGGTTTAATATTTTAACTCTTTATAATGGCCTGTGCACCTTTTAATGCTCTTATGTATCCACTTCAATGTAGGAGGTATAAAAGTAGACACTTTGTTGCTAATTATTGGGATCATATTTGTGTTAAGAATAAAAAGGTTTCCATGATTTACTCAAATTTGGTCATGCTTTAGCATTTTGGAAATGTAGAGAACTACTATCTATGATTTGTAAAACTAATTATAATCAGTATCTCTGGCGAGGCAAAATTGCTTGGCATGCTTTTCAATAACCTTTGTAACTCCTACTAAATAACTCGGTGGGAACATTCAAAGAAGGTGAGGAGGAGAGAATTGTCAAGTTTTGCTGTTCTAAGTGGGTGCAAAGTAAATCATTTTAGAAATAGAAAAACCTGCAATCATCAAAGAATCAGAGCCATGCTTGGAGCACCAGCAAATCCACACAAAAATTAGAGGCGACACCACACATTGCACATGGAGTAGTAGTCCACAGAACTAGTAAAGTCGAGTGACTTCAAGCAGGAGACTGACTTATTGATTGTGGTTATCTTTGGGATTGATCAGTGCTAAAGGGTCTTTGTAACAAAGATGTAAACAAGACCAACCACCAGAGGCCTGTGATTGAGAGGCTGAGGATTTAAGAGAGCTGAGCTGGCCATCAGACTGAGAGGAATTGCTGTTCACAAAAGGAAGGTATTTGTAAGCTTGTTGATTCCTACTTGTGGTAGTCTACTGCCTTGCCTAATAAAGTTCATAAATGTGAATATTATCCATGAGCTCTGTGTGGCCTTTGCAATAGATTATTGAACCCAGCAGAAAACTAAAGTACCGTGGGAAGTGTGGTTGGTGTACCTTCCTCATGCCAAGACCCTTAGAAATAGTTCCTCATGTTGTGGTGATCCCCCAACAATAACCTTTTCTTTGCTACTTCAGAACTATAATTTTACTGTAGTTGTGAATCAGGCAAATCCTATGAAAGGGACATTCAACCCTCAACGGGCTCATGACCCACTGGTGTAAGCAAGAAGGATGGAACTTGGAGTCATGTTTGACCTCAGCCTTGTGGCAAGTGACCTTTCACTGGTGTATAATTGGATTTTTTCTCCTTATGAAGACAAAGGATATCAGACATGGCCACTTGGCCATTTACTGAGTGTCCTAAAGCTTCAAATCTATAATCTTGACAAGATTGCTTAGAGTGATAGGATACCATAATGTTGAGTGAAAGCAGGTTTTATGATTTCACATATGTAATGCTCAAAAGGAGTTAAACCAATTTATACAATTTCTTTTATAACTGAGAATGCTAGTCATATTTGCTAGGGGCAGTGATCATTTCTATGGTATTGGCAATAGTATATGTCTCTGTCTGGTTCTTGTGTCCTCCTAACCCCTATATTTGGTCTTTGATGATT
The DNA here is from genome assembly GCA_004026705.1 of Nesogale talazaci. Lineage (NCBI taxonomy): Eukaryota > Metazoa > Chordata > Mammalia > Afrosoricida > Tenrecidae > Nesogale > Nesogale talazaci. The sequence goes on along the minus strand of PVJH01004105.1, from coordinate 3,146 downwards.
CACTTTGATGTATACTTATAATTTATTTACTTGCTTTGTACTGGATTTATACTTTAATAAAATATATTTGGCAAGTACCCCAAATAAGAAAGTCATTATCAAAGATCAAACATGTTACTAAATTTACTACTTACTATGTTACTTTTGTGGCTTTTCCACTTTTCCATCGTATACTTCCTCTGCTTTAAATCTAACAGGTATAAACCATACATATTTAATCACTATTGAGGTCACAACCCATATTCTAAGGGAATCAGCCCTCATGATATCTGCTTTGGGCATTAGAGTAAGGATGCCAGTAGGTTTGCTTGCAAGCCAGGTGGGAAATGAGAGGTAACAGAGTTTCCATTTGATCTTTCATTTATTTGATCTTTTATTTATTTGTCATTTGATCTTTCATTTATTTGTACTATCCTCAACATTTCCAAGATTTAAAAGAAATGTTTCAAATTTATTTTATACTGGTCTTCCTAAGATATTCTTTGTTGCATATCCTAGAAATAGAAAGAAACTTTCCTAGTAAATTTTAGCCTCGCTTTTTCTAATCCTTTATAAATAAGTGCAGAAAACATCATTATCTCACTATCCTTGGTATTGCTGTGCTAAAATGAACTGATATTATCATTTTAGACAAGAAAACTATTTATTCTTCCAGGCCAGAAAAACAAATTGAAGAAAAAAGGTGGTGTATTAATTGTCAAAAATTCAATTTTAAGATCTACTCTGAAGTTCAAGATATATTCTGAAATACAAGACTCTGAACCATAAGTATAAAATAAGATCACTAATACAACTATTATTCAAATTTAGGCACCATCCACTAATGTTAAAAGATAAGTCAAAGATTTCTACCAGATTTTATTGTCTGAAATTGATCAAGTGTCCATGTAAATGCATTTATAATTTAAGAAAACTACTGGGGCAATTCTACCCTGTCCTATAATGTTTCTATGAGTGGATTTCCAAGGTTTCCTATAATTATTTATAAGAATAAAAAGCCTCATCATTCTCCAGTGGAAGTGACTACTGGTTTTTAACTGTTGAACTTGCACTTAGCAGCCCAACCAACATGTCATCAGAGGAAGAGGGAATAAAAAATATATTAATGAAGGTTCAATATCTGTGTTAGCCCGGGTAGACTAGAGAAGCAAATTCATAAAACTCATGTGTGTAATAAAGGTTTATATACAAGAGCAACTGTTCATTAAGAAAACATTCCAACCCCATCCAGTCCAATTTCCTAAGTCTGTTATTAGGCCATATGTCTGATATCAGTCTATAAAGTCCTCTTCAGACTCACAAAACACATGCAATGACTCCAGGGCTATCACAGGCCAGTGAGTGCAGAGTCTTGTGTATCCAGTGGCAGTGGAAGATCTCAGTGTGGGCAGGGGTCTCTCTGTGACTTCTCCAGTTTCCAGGGTTCAGATTCTATCAGCATACTAGCACGTGTCTTGTCAGCTGCAATGTCTCCCAGGAAATCAGTCTTGTGCCTTGCCAGTAAACTATCTCCAAGTGTCTCCAAGGGCCTGAGAAGTGAGTCTCTAATCTCAGGGAGAAAATATGGCCAGGTTTCCCATAATTCTCAGGAGAAAGCCATGCCCACACAGAGGTCTCATTGACTATCTGCAGATTGAGGGGCTAGACTCCACACGTACACTCTTAATCCTCAAACTGACGTCAGATTAGGTGACTGCCACAATATCCAAGATCAAAGCCTTAAGTATAGATTATACCTCATCACACAAAAACAAAATTCTTACAACTTGAGCTAAATCAGCATCATAATAAAATTTTTTAAATTTTTTTAAAGAATTTCATTGTACTTGGATCCACAATCAATGCTTGTGGAAGCAGCAATCAAGAAATCAAATGCAATATTCTTGTAGTTCATTGAATTACTTGATCTAGTACTGCTGGGCCTAGACTTTGCATTTCAAAGGACATGACAGAATCAGATAAATGTGTGGCTCAAGGAGGATATTGGATAAATTGTATAAGTGATATGTAACTACATGCAGGGGGAAATTGACTACCATTAGGAAAGATAAGCCAAGAGGGATGTGCCTTCATTGAAATTCTATGTATTTGCATTGGAATCTTTAAATCCGGGAGACAAGATATGTTGAGAGTTGTCAGAGAAGTGGTGGCAGTAGAACTGAGAAGTGGAGTGATAATGAAATAAGAAAGTAGAACACCTCTGGTCAAGGGTCTTGCAGAATGAAGCGGCTCTCAGATACTTGCCTGGGCAGCCATGTTTGCTAATTTATACAGCTGAGAAACACATCTGTGGAGCTGAGCACTTCGGAGCTTTGGTTTATTAGGGTAGAGCACTCTTTGCACATTTATCAGCACAGGTGAAAGAGCTGTGTAATATTGACTGAGTAGGGCAGATGCCAAGGGGATGTGAGCCTGAGAAGTCAAGGACCAGAAAAAGGTATTACAGGGGGTGTCACTGATTTTTCCCTGGAAAGAGAAATTAATCTTGTGAAATTTTTATCTTGAAATGTAGCCTGTTCACTTCCCTAAAACATCGCACAATCCTCAATATAGTTGGTGAATTCTGACCAGAGGCTGATGGGGGAACAGACTCTCAATTGGGCATATGTAAGTTCAGGATAAAGCTGAGAAAAATTAAAGCAATAAAATGAATGTCAAAATATGACTTTGGATGTATCTCACCTGCATTTTGAAAACATCTCAGGAGCCAGTTTGACAAAATGAACACTAAAGACAAAAGATATGATAACATCGAGAACATAATTCATGAAGAAACCAAAAAATCATTAGAAACACAAGTAAAGACCAAAATATACACATGGAGGTCAGAAGAGAATATGAAACTTAGCTCTTAATCATCGTGCAGCTACAATAAACCAAAGAAATGATGAAGTCAAAGCGCAAAACAGAACATTTCAAAGGGCAGCTCATGAAGAAAAAGTAAAATATTATATTGAAATGCTAGAAATCCCAAAAGGAAGAAAAAGCTCAGCATATCTTAAACTGAATAACTTTAAACCTAGAGTTGAAATATTGTAGGGAATTATGACCATCATATTATCAAATGCAGGATGCATTAGAAGATAGAAATGATACACAGTGCCATTGCACCAAAAAGAACTAATCCAGAGTCCACTATCAGTAGG
>PVJH01004104.1:96903-130776 GCA_004026705.1 Nesogale talazaci | reverse complement strand
TTAGCACTCTGACCTTCAACCTTTGCCTACCTCAGTGGAAGGAGAAGAGCCAGGGACATCCCTGAAGGTGAAGGTGGGGCCCAAATAGAGACATAAGAATGAGCTCACAACTTTCAAACCATCATAATATGAGCAATGGAGAGCAAATACACTCAAATATCACTTCAATTTGGAAACATAGTCCTAGGTACTTCCCCTTAGATTCAGAAATGTCCTAAAACGTCTCAATCTTTTAAAAAAATTTAGTGCTTGACCTTCTATTTCATGATCTTTTCCTACACAATATGCTTTGGGAAGATGGACTGCTCTTATAGATGTCTAAGCTTCTTGACAGGAAGACATGTCTACCTGCCCAGATGGTGCACTTACCCTGGCTTAGTTGCATCCTGGAACAACATGATGGTAGAGTACTACTTCCTGTCAACTCTATCCCATTAAATCCTGGAGGTTTGAAAGAATTCTAAAAGAGAAACATTCATGTATCACAGCTAATTTTTTGTATTCATTGAGATGTTTAGTGTCCTGATAGAATGTAAAGAGCCCTGGTGGTGCAGTGGGTAAGATGTTGAACTGCTAGTCACAAAGTTAATAGTTTGAAACTAACAGCTGTTCTATGGCATATTGATGAGGCTCCCTACAGGATTTATAGCCTTAGAAACCCAAAGAGGCAGTTCTGCATTGACCTAGAAGTTTTCTATGAGTTATAACTTTGACTCAATGGCAGTAAATGTAATAAAATATACCTTAAGAGAGCCTTTAAATTTTCATATTCTAAAATCATTTCATTGGACTATCTAACAATCTCTTCTACCTCATGGCATGGCTAAGTAACCCATCTCAAAGTATATGAGAATAAATAAAAATGAAATGAATTGCTCTTTTAATCTGAAACAAAAGTGGAGGTATAAGATAGCTGGTAATTGATAACATATCTTCTTTTATCGGACTTATTTTTCCTTTTGAAGATTTGCCTGATTCAGAAAGTGCTGAACCCAGATGTTTTAACTCCTGGATCAGCAGTCTTTTTTAATATCTCCCAAATACTTTAACTTCAATATAGCCTAAAAACAGTTCATCATCATAACTTCTAAACCTGATTCTCAATTTGTGGTTCTAGACAATGTCAACAGCTTCTACCTAACTCTTCTGAATCAGGGATGATTCTGGCTACCATGGATACATTTGGAATTTGGGTCATCACAATGACTGGCAGGGTGTGGGTGTGGGTGTATGTCTGGTATATAGTTGTTAGTGACTAACAATACCAAGTATTATAGGACCTGCAGAATTGTACTGCACCATTAAGAATTAATTTTCTAAGCCAGAAGAACCTCACACCCCAAAAATTACAGTCCTCTTCTAGTTCTCCTAAAACTACTTTGTAAGTTTGTTTCTAGAAAATATATCAATTTTCCTTCCTTTTTAGTACTAAGTTATTCTTACTGTTTAGACCTATCTGGCTTTTAGGAAGCCCTATACTGTTATCATAATGCCTTATTTGATTCTCCATTTCAAAGTTCACTACAATAAAATGCATCCTTCTAGTACTGTATCTGACTCTAGGATGGCATCATATAACATCTTGAACAGATGTCTCCACCTCCGTGGTATTAAAGATCCTATAAACATTTTTAACCTAGGCTCATCTTAACACCCCCACCCCAAACTTCCAGATTCATGTACCTGGACTTTTATAAACTTTGTTTACTCTATCCTATCTCTTTTTATGCTACTTTTAAAAACTCTATTTCTCAGAAAATATAATAAAGTTTATTAAAAAGAACACAATTCAAAATGGACAAAGTATTTGAATAAACATTTAGCCAAAGCAGATGTATGGTATTGTAATAAACACAAGAAAAGGTGCTCACTACCTAGTCATCCATGAAATACAGATTAAAACCATATGATACTTCTTCTCAACTATGGAGATGGTTGACATAAGAGAACCTTGATATTGTCAGGCTCACGAGTTCTCTATGACTGAAAATAGCAAACTCAACCAGAATATCAAGAGATCATCGGAATACTCATAGATTGCAGATGAACATGCTGGAGGACACAGTCATTTGAAGAAATGTTTGTCAGTTTCTTAAAACATGGTATAAAAATGTACCATGTGATCTGGCACTTCCTGGCCATTTCCCGTGAGAAATGAAAACATGTGTCAGTACAAAGACTCATACACGAATATTCCAAACAGCATTATGCATAATAATAAAAAGTCATGGCACAATCCAACTGTCAATCAGTTGGTGAGTGGACAGGCACAACCTCTTTACCTTTGTCATTCAGTACTTTTCAGCTATTATAAGGAACAAGTCCTGACACACATTGCAACATAAATTAATCCCCAAAACATAATATGTGAAGAAAAGTGGACCAAAAAAGTCATACATTTTATTATTCTAGCTATATAAAATCTATAAAGATAAGTTGGTGTCTGGGACTGAGAAAGTGAAATGACTCCAATTGGGCATAAGAAATTCGATGATGGATGTATACTGGTACAGATGGGTACTGAAAACACAGGGAATCCAGACAGATGATTTCTTCAGGAATAGGGGTGAGAGTGGTGATGTCGCGAGGGTGGATGGAGGGTGGAGTAGAAAGGGGGAATCAATTATAAGGATCTACATATAGCCACCTCCCTAGGGAACAAACAACAGAAAAATAGGTGAAGGGAGAGGTCAGACAATGTACGATATGACAAAATATTAATAATTTATAAATTTTCAATGGTTCATGAGGGAGGGGGTAACAGGAAGGGAGGGGGAAAATGGGGAACTGATGCCAAGGGCTTAAGTAGAAAGAAAATGTTTTGAGAATGATGGTTGCAACAAATGTACAAATGTGCATGACACAATGAATGTATGTATGGATTGTGCTAAGAGTTGTCTGAGCCCCCAATAAAATGATGTTAAAAAAAGAAATATAGTGATGACTGTGTAACTCAGAAAATGCAAAAAAATTGAATGAGACACAAAAATGAATTAATTTCATGGTGTGGAAGTTAAAATTATTTATAAGTAATATCTCATAGATATCTTTTTAAAATTCTATGTCAAAAACTAATTGATAGTAATCTCCTCCTCTCAATTACCATTTTTACCCTTTTCTGCTCTACCTGTGAGTCTCAGTTCTGTTAGTCACAGAATCAATTCATTTTATGCATAGTTTACTCACACAGATTACAGTCTTCCACCAAAGACTATGCGATTCATAGGACCAGTGCTTAGTATAAGGTGAGAAACAGAGCTGGCATTTTTTTCAGTATTTGTTAACATTTAGCTAAAATAACTACAACTAAGTTTCTAAATAAGCTATGATGAATTTCACATAATTCAGAGCTGATTTGTTTTATCATTAATAAAATGCAGGTACCCTGTGCATACTTGACTTTTGGGAGGGACCTATCACCAAGGATAATTTTCACTCTAGAGGAGTTTTGCTCTTTGTTCAGGATTTCTTAGGTGATGATGGAAATATGTATAGAAAGATCTCCCACTAACAACCATACTGCTTCTCTTTCATCTATGAGAATATGAATCTACCTTTTTTTTACCCCAACAGCAGTTTTTTGTGTTTTATTCTGTTTTATTCTTACAATGTACCTAGATGAGGCTTTCTTATCCTTTTATCCTCTTCTTTCCTCCAACCCTTTCACTGTGGATGATGAAAGTTTCTTAACTCAAAGCCAACACAAACTCAACTGCCATCAAGTGGATGCTAATTCAAAGTGACTCTAGCTGGTAAGCCAGAACTGCCCAGTGTGCTCCTGAAACTGTGACTCTTCATGGGAGTAGAAAGCTTCATCTTTCTCTAGTGGAGTGGATAGTGGTTTTGAACAGCTGACCTTGTCCAACACCTAACCACTCTGTGCTAAGGTTCCCACTGTGTGCTTTAGAATCAATATTAATCCAAAAGGGGTAGTCTCACAGATGCACTATCTGAGAGGTTCCTTTTTCAATATTCAATCAGTATATATCAACACTGGTCCCCCCAAAGGGTTCTACAGACAGACAACATTCACCAACACCCAAGAAAATCTTCCAGGTGAAGCCAAGATTCTGAAGGAGAAAACGCTATTGAAAAGACAGCCTGGTGGTGGATAGAAAAGGGAAGAAGATGAAGATAGAAAAATGCCAGAAATCTGAAATAACCACTCAAACAAAACTTTATCAGGATTTTGCCATGGCCTTGCATCCTTTGGAGGGAAAATCCTCTATTGGAGACCAGATGAAAATAGATTTCCTCATCATCTTCATCATCTGAAAGGAGGACATAGACTAAGGGTCAGAGTTCTATCCTTGGAGTCCTGCCTGATACCAGAACTTTGTCTTGGGGGCATAGAAAGAAATGTGTGGCAGTCAGTAGCAATTGTGATGTCATCAGTGCTGCCCAATCAGATCTTCCCTGGGCAGGATCTTGGCAAATTGTACCTGCAGAAACTCACCCTGTGAGTCTGCTCATTTTTCTAAGCTTTAAAAACTTCAGTAGTTTTTTTTTTAAATATAGATTTTTGGGGGGGCTCATACATTTAATACATCATTTAATACATCTAATAATCATTTATATCAAGCATATTTGTATACATGTTGCTACATTCATCTTCATTATATACTTGAACCCCTTCCAGCATAAGTTCCTCTTGCCCTCTTTCCTCTAGTTCTTTATTTTTTAATTCCAATTTCCCATATTTCCCCTTCCCCCTTCTCCTCCCCAATGAACTTCAGTAGTTTTGAGAACTATCCAAAAGAACGCCAATAAGGTCTCTTGCTGCTCAGGATAAAGTTGGCTTCTGTTGTATACATCCAGAAGGCTTAACTTATTTTGACAGGAAGGTAATGTGCTTTTGCATGTATTCCCTATAATTGGAATTTCCTCCACGAACACAATCATCTGTTAGCCCAGTGGCTCTCAATCTGTGGGTCGTGACCCCTTTGAGGGTCAAATGAATCATTTGCAGGGTTGCAGGATTAATAACAGTCACAAATTTATAGCTATGAAGTAGCAATGGAAAGAATTGTATGGGTGGGGGATCATCACAACATGAGGAACTGCATTAAAGAGTTATGGCATTAGGAAGGTTGCGAACCATGGTGTTAGTAGAATATTTTTCTTTATAACTATGCCACTTCCTACTATTGCATTCACTGTGGGCATAATTTAGAGAGAGTGTTACAGAACCAACACTAGCATGTTTTCACTGTAAAATCAATGGTCTCAGAAACCAACATAGACTATTAACCTAGTTTTAAAATCCATGCCCCTACAGTCTCTATAAAAACTATAGAGACTCACTAACTTTAGTGTACAATGGAAGTTTAAAGATGTATACTTCTTTTCTAAATTAAACTAAAAGGCAACAATAGTTTATGCTTCAAGACTTCTACTTTTAATTGTTGATATTTGAGGAGCATCAAATGCTTGATATTTTCTGAAAATGGTATGTGTTAGCAAATTACATAATTGCTTCTGAGAAATGAAGATGAGACAAAATGCTTTCTCTGCTCTTGTCCTGTCCCTCTCAATCTGTATGCATATGTGTGCGCACACATAATTTTAGTAACAGTTCTATTACCAGAAACATTTTAATTTGAACTCTTCTTGTTCTTGTTTTAGTCAAATATAGACAAATAATCAGGATAATTTTAAGTGAGCTAAATATATATTTTAAGATATATTTTTCTCTGACATCATTTCAAAGTTCTGTAAACTCAGCATCACAAGTTTATCAGAGAAGGAAGTGGAGGCAGCAATTGTGTTCATATGACTATGCTCTTTCAGGGTACAAGTTCTCTTTCCATGAGGTGAAGGTCAGCATTTACAGAATAAAACAGAATTTTCATCAAAAAGTAATTAATTTGGCTTCCAGATTTTTGTGTCTATGTATTCTATTTGTCAGCGACAGCTTGACTACAAAGACAATTCCAACTCTTTTTTTTGTGGGGGCACCGCTGCCCTCTGGTGGTTGTGGGAGCTACCCAGACTTGCTACTGCTGGATTTGAACAATATTCTACCTCTTTTAGATCAATGTGTCTCAAAATAAATGTCTCAACACTTTGGTGACCCAATATTGAAGTAGGGTAAATAAGATTTAAAATACTGAAATTTGCAAATGAGTCCTTTGGAAATTAATTATAGTGACTTTGAGGCTATTCCACTATTACTTTTACTGTGATTCATATGTTGTCTTATGCTGATTTACCATTCCATCCTATAGGAGGAAAATAATAGAGTTATAGTCAATAGATTAGGAATCACCTGGAAAATTGTAATAAATTCAAGTCTGTTTGAGACACTTGAATCTGCTTATCAGATGCTGCAATAGATATGAATAGCACCTAAACTATGCCAGTGCTTCTCAACCAAGAGGGAGTTTGTCTCCTCCATCAAGTAGAGCAGAGACCTTTCTGACCTCCTCTGGCTTCCCTGTGTTAAGAGGCAGGGGCCAGGAATGCCTCCAAGCTCCACTCTTCTTTACCTACTCTGACACCAATCATTCCTCCCGTGACACTCTACTCCTAGACTGGTTTTGCTAATTCATTAGATTGGCAGCTTAGGACTCACAGACAATACACACAGTTGTGGACTTGTTTGAGGAAATAAATATGTTACAAGTCAGGGGCAGTAAACAGTGAGGTCGCAGCCATTGGTCTATAAAAACACCTCTCCTCTGCCAGCAGACCAGTCTCTCTCCATTCCTCAGCCTCTCAGTCAGGTGGCCCCTTTGTCTCCTCCTCCATGGACCAGGAAGGCAGCCTACCTATTACTCTATTTCACAGTCCCATAGACTTGAGTCAGATGAGGAGAAGGTACCCCATAGTCTCATCACTACCCCTCTGAGTCTTCATACCATAATCTCTGGTGTACCTTGTCACAGCTTCTCCCACTTCTGGCAGAGATCAGGAACACGCCTTCTCATGGTTGTTGGCTTTCTCTCTCTGTTGCTGCTTCAAAGATAGCTCATCTTAATGGTAGAGAGATGGCGTGGGGAGTAGATGGTGGAAGCTAGAGCAATGAGGGTGAGTGGTAGGTGAGGAAGGTGGTAATCAACTGACTAATCCCCTCTATTGGTGTTAGACACACAATTTGCGTGGTCCCACTCCCTTGCTCAGTTGGTGGGAGTAATGGCTAGAAGAGCTATACTAAGAAATTTGACACCAACACACCCTCAAAGAGAGCCTCTGAAGTCCCATCCCGGGACACTCTGAGTGGGGGCCAACCGGATGACAGTGGGTTTGAGGTGAACATCTGAAAATATGCTAGCAGTGGCTTGCTTTGGATAATGGAAATTGAATAGGAGAGAGATATACAATTTTACTTCTTTTAATATTTTCCTGTATAGCTGAATAATTAATGGAAGAGGCATATAATTTCTAATAAAATAGATATGCTAATGCCTATGTTTAAATAGTGGGAAGGTAAAATAACACTACAAATATTTTACATATATGATTTTTAGTCAAATAACTACTTAAAAATAAACTAATAAAAGTACCATTTGGTACAAATGTGCATTGAGTGCTCACCTCATGTCATTCTTTCACTCAAAGGTGTGGAACTGAAGGGTTTGCTCCCCACTTCAAGTTGTCACCGCTCAGCACAGGAGAGAGGTGAACAAAACAGCAATGAAAATATCTTACAATAACACAAATGAAAGTAGCACAGGAGATTTTCTTTACATCGTTTTATTGGGGACTTTTACAGTTTTTATAACAATCCAAACATCAATTGTATCAAGTATATTTGTACATATGTTGCCATAATTTTATAAACATTTACTTTCTATTTGGGCCCTTGTTATCAGCTAAAACTTTTTGAGAAAAGTGTCTTAATCTGAGTCTCTAGGAATAAATAGAAGTGAGTTAGGTAAATCCAACAGAAGATACCAACCTGAAGACAAAACATATTATGTTTTGGAATCAAAGGGCCTTTGTGTTGAGGTCCAAAGGAGTAGAACACTCTGATTTTAAAAACGAAGAGAGACTGGGAACATTGACATATCAAGTATTCTGGGCAAATAATCTGAGAAGCTGGACTGGATAAGAGGAGTGGAGCATCAGGATTGGAGGAAGACCTGTTAACTATCTGGGATACATAGGTGGCACAAACTTGTTTGAAACTCTTTCAGATGAAAATCAAAGACAACAGACTTCAGTATGCATTTCTACTCATTATAAAAAACATAACTGGACAAACATATATCATGATAAACAGAAAGATTGATGTCATGGGCTTCATTTTGCTTGGATCCACAATTATTGCTCATGGAAGCAGCAGTCAGACATCAAATGGTATATTGCATTGGACAAATCTGCTGCATGAGAGTTCATTAAAATGTTGAAGAGCTAAAACGCAACTTGAAGTTCTTTGATGTGCCTGACCCAAGTCATAGTGTTGTCAATCACCTCATATGCATGTAAAACAAGGACAATATATAAGAAAGACCAAATAAGAATCGATGCATTTAAAGTATGCTGCTGATAAAGAATATTTGAATCCCATGCGCTGCCAGAAGAACAAGTAAATCTGTCTAGGAGGAAATACAGTCAGACTGCTCCTTGGACTGGAGCATGATGGGACTCGAGACATGTCTCACATACTTCAGATATGTTTAAGGAGGGAAGAGTCCTAGAAAGGGCATCATGCTTAGTAAATAGAGGGTCAGTGAAAAAGAGGAAACTCCTCAACAAGATGGAAGGGCTCATGAGGGAGGGACCCAAGGTGGGAGGAGGGAAAGTGAGCAGCTAATACCTAGGGCGTTAAGTAGAAAGAAAATATTTTGAGAATTATGGGGGCAACAAATGTACAAATGTGCTTGACATACAATGGATGGATGGATGGATGTGATAAGAGTTGTGTGAGCCCCCAATAAAATGATTTTTTAAAAAGAATATAAGGCAAAAAACAAAACAAAACAAAAAGAATGAGCACAAAGATAGCAACGATTGTGAGAACAGGAGCTGGACAGGACTGCTCAACAGTTAACAACAGCAGCAACAGAGAATTCAGAGAAATGACACTACAAAGAGGGAGGTAGTGGTTCCATAGTAGAAATCCCACCTTTCACTGGGACATCTGGATTCCCACACTGTGCCCCTCAGGCTCAGCTTGTGTCGCCACACCAGTGCAACTTCTAGACAAAGGTGGACTAGGAAGAAATGTCTGGTGACCTACTTCAAAACATTAGCCTGTGAAAATCCGAGGGATCACAAAGATCTGATCGGCAACAGGTCACGGCCATGGCACAGAAGCAGACTCCATGGGGCTCGAGGTCACTTGACGTCAAACGTTGACTCAATGGAAACTAATCACAACAATGCAAAAGGAAGAGCAAGACTGCGTTCGGGAGAGATGTCAGTGGAGAGGCGGCAGAGTTTAGAAAGCAGTCCAAGTAAGGGAAGCCCATTATCCTTGGGTAGGAAGACCAGGAGGGGTTAAGGTGCGTAAGTATTCTCCAGATCAGCGGTTCTCAACCTGTGCATCATGATCCTTTTGGAGTTTGAAGGACCCTTTCACAGGGGTCATCCAATTCATAACAGTAGCAAAGTTACAGGTATGAAGTAGCAAAAATTATTTTATGGTTGGGGGGCATCATAACATGTATTAAAGGGTCGCGGCATTAGGAAAATTGAGAACCACTACTCTAGAGAGTTTGTGGTCAAGAAATAAGTTATTTATTGCAAGATTCTATTCAGGTTTTTTATGAGAAAATACTAAATGGGCTAGATGCTAAAAGACTTTAAATATAGGTCAAAGTTTCTGTCATTAGGCTCTCTAATAGGAGAGAAAATATGTATATTCCAATGACTACTATAAAAGCTAGGAAGAGGTAGAAAGTTTAATAAGAAAATTAAGTCAGGTATTAGAGAATTCAAGATGGAGGTATTGTTCCAGGCAAAATGTTACTGCTTATTAATTTATAAATCCTCAATAAGAAAATTAATTACACTTTTAATAATCAAGTAGTTTACCTAAATATTTGATGAACAGATAAAGAAAGAAAGAAATCCAAGTTAGTCACCACAGAGAAAAGTAAAGGTAGTTCTCAGCCTTAGTTATTTAATTGCTAAAACATAAATATTATAATTGGATAGCTTTATCAAACAGAACTTTATCATCTTATAATTTAAGAGACTAGACATCTGAATTCGGGGCACTGGACTGAGGGGAAGGTTTTCTCCTACAATTGACTCTCAAAGTAGCACCCTGCCTCTTAGCATCTGTGGGTTTGGAGTCCTTTAGAGAGCTGCATGGATCTTGTCATCTATCTCCCCCCAAATTTAGGGAATTCACAGTATAGGGACTTGGACCCAAAGAATATGTTCTACCTTGAGACCTTCTTTTTTGAAGGTACTGGGGCTCTTTGGACCTTTTGTTTCCCCTTTGGAACTTTTTTAGCTTGCTTAATCCCTTTTGTATCTAAGACTGGCTTAAGGCACAACTTTTAACTATAGATTGCATCCTGCTTTGTTAATTGAACAGTCCCTAATCTTTCTTAATTATCATCATAGAGATAAGGAGTTACAACGCATAGGAAAATGATAGCACATCACAAAATGGAAGAACTACATAACACTGAAAATGACAGCTCAGCCAAGTTGACACATATTTGCAGCAGGCACAATTCAGTCCATAAAAGCATTCAATGTTGTCTCCAAATAGAAAAGATAATTGTGCTTCTCAACTACTTATGATAATACACTAAGCTATAGGCTATAAATAATGTCTTCTTTTATCTTTTCCCTTCCTCCTTTTCCTTTCCTTTCCAATTTCATTCTCCTCTGCCTCTCTTTCCTCTCTGGAAATCTACAAGTGTCTGGTTATTTTCTGGGCTGCTCTGGCTCTCATGAGAAGCTCCAGCTATCTCACAATGAGAAACCTAACAAGCAAGTTTGAAGTACCAAAAGGAAAAGGAAGAAGATAGAACAGAATGTGATAAGCAGATATGAAGGGGAAAAGTGTTAAAATGGAGTTGAGAAATGGGCAGGTACAGATTAATTAATATCTTTCTTCTCCCAGGAGACTAGGGAAAATGATGCACATGATTATTATGAAACATAAGTACCTGGAAACAATTGCTTTACTAATTTAAAAAAGAGAATACTTAAATGCTTTTTCTTCTTTAGATTATGGAGAAATTGAAGCTGCGTCAGAGAAAAATCTGTCAACAAAAATAATCAACACATTAAGGTCCTAGTGTGTGCCAGGTAGGGGGTTAGCCATAAGCTCTTTGCACTGAGAGAATCACATCAAGGATGACTGAGTTATAGCGGAATTTATATCTTTAGCTCAGTGGTTCTTAACTAGGGCTTACTGTCTTCCCCAAGGGGCATTTGATAACATTTGGAGATATTTCCATTTGTCACAGTATGCCCTCACCTCACCAAGGGTAAAAAATCACATAGCACAAATGTCAACAGGGCCAAGGTTAAGAAAACTGCTTAGCTGTTCTCTCTGTATGAATTCATCTCCCTCCTTCTTCCTGATTTGTGTACAGAGCTAGCAGTAAAAAAGCAAGACACAAGTCCAGGGAAAGCCAGCACAGGCTGGAATTTCCACATCTGTTCATTACCACTTTGCATCACCACAGTGTGGAAGAATATAAGCTGTTTCACTTCTTCCCTTCAAGTCTCTCACAAATTATTCTTTGATCAATGTTAAACTGGAACCATAAAAAGGAAAATTGGGAGAGGGCCAGGAAGAGATTTGGAGGACATGCCATTTCAGTCTTGGCCACTTGACACAGGACAAACCACTACATAAAGAAAATTGACATGATCCCCTACAAAGAGGCGCTCTAGGAAGTTCCCCAACAGGAGCCTTGGCCTTTGTAAAGGAAACCAGGCAGCTTGCATAGCAGCAGGGAGACAGCTGGGGGGTACTAGGAAATCAACCTCAGCCTCCTCCTACTCTCTAACTCCTGCCTCTACCTCCCGTTGGGCAAATCCAAGTGAAAAAAAGCAAGCAATGGAGCCCTAGTGGTATGAGGACACAAAAAATAAGCTTCCTGGAGCACAGACTCAGCTGAAGGGTAAAGAGAAGAACCCATAGTGCAAATGGAAAACATCCTGCAGGGACCACCCATATTGTCTATCAGCAGATAATTATCCATATGGGAGTGGGGGGGGGGTGGGGGCGGGGAGAGAAGGACCTTTGAAACCCAGCTGTTGTGTGGTTGTGGGATAATGCTTATTCATTAATAATATATCTTCTTTAAGCCTAAGGCAATAGCCACCACCAGTCCTGTTACAAGACAGTGGTGAAAGGGGTAGAAAAATGTAATGTCCAAAAAATGCAATTGCTTGTAAAGCTATTATGGGGCCATAGGGAATAAGCATGGCTTGATTGTTTCATCTATTTGGATTTGTTTTATTTTTGTGTGTAGGTTTTTTTTTCAGATTTTTTCAGTATATCAAAATCATTTATATTTCTATATGTAAGCAAGCAAAAACACAATCATAGAAAACATATACAGCATCTAAGGATGACTATAGTGATAACGGTGTAAGGTTTTTAGGAAAGATATTTTAATTCCCCATCTGATCATTTCATTTGTGTTTGTTTTGTTTCTTCTGTTTCAGTGGATGTGCAAACTTTTAAAATGAGTAATGAGTCCAGAGTAATTACAGTATTTATGAAAATCAAGGTGAAATTATTTTGATGTCAGATATCAAAAATACCACATATCTACAAAACATGGCATTAACGCGATATACTTATTGGTCAGAGAGGCAAATCACATTATAAGGAAAGGTCCTTAAAGTCAGCTAAGGATTTGGAGCTTTGTACAATTGGATGGAAATCTAATCTCTTTTTAAATCATTTTATTGGGGGCTCCTACAACTCCATGCATCACACTCCATTATCACACTCCATGCATCCATCCATTTTATGTCAAGCACATTTGTACACTTGTTGCCCTCATCCTTCTCATTTGTTTTCTACTGGAGTCCTTTGTATCAGCTCATTTTCCCCCTTACCTCACTGCTTTCTCCCTCATGTACCCTTTATGATCTATAAATTGTTATTTTTTCATATCTTACACTGTCCAACATCTCCCTTCACCCCCTTTTCTGTTTTCAGTCCCCCCAAGTAGGAGGTTAGAGATAGAGCCTTGATATCGTCTCCCCTTTTCTATTACATCTTTCCTCCATCCTCCCGATATATCATTTTCACCACTGGTCCTGATGGTGATCATCTGTCCTGGATTCCCTGTGCTTCCAGTTTCCTCTGCACTAGTGTACATCCTCTGGTTCAGTCAGCTTTTTAAGGTAGAATTGAAATCATGATAGTGGGGAGGGGGAGGAAATTTTTAAGAACTGAAGAAAAGTTGGATGTTTCATCGTTGCTACACTGTACCCTGACTGACTCATCTCCTCCCTGCAATCCTTCTATAACGGTATGTCCAGTTGCCTACAGATGGGCTTTGAGTCCCCAATCTGCACTCCCCCTCCTTCACAATGATATGATTTGTTGTCGATTGATGCCTGATACCTGATCCCATTGACACCTTATGGTCACCCAGGTTGATGTGCTTCTTCCATAGGAATGCTTCTTTGTTGCTTCGGTGCTAGATGGCCTTTTGTTTACTTTCGAGCCTTTAAGCTCCCAGACACTATATATTTTGATAGCTGATCACCATCAGCTTTCTTCACCACTCTTGCTAATACACACATTTGTTTTCAGTGGTCATGTCAGAAATGTGAGCACCATGGAGTGTCAATTTAATAGAACAAAGTGTTCTTGCATTGACGGAGTACTTGAGTGGAGTCCCAATGTCCATCTGCTGCCTTAATACTAATGCTATAAATATGTGCATGTAGATCGATTTCCCCATCATCATATATAAATATAGTTATGTATGTACATGTTTGTATTTAGACCTTTATACATGCCCTTAGCCTCCTACTTCTTTCCTCTGTGTCTTTACTCTCCTCTTGTCCCACTATCATGCTCAGCTTCATTTGGGTTTCAGTGATTTCTGTCAGTGGGGGAAGGAGGTGGTGTTGACCAACCCAGGGATGGAGGACCAACAAATGATCCAAAGATGAAGGTGAGGAAGATGTAGGAGACCTGGTAGAGTTTTTACAGATTTTTTTTAACCAGGCTATAGAATAATTCCTTCTTGGTCTTTCTATGGGGTGCCATGTTTTGTTTTTATTGCCAAAGTTTATTAGCATAGAGGATACCAGAGGAACTCCCATGAGTTTTGAAGAGAATCTTCCTGTTCTTATTGTACAGGAGCCCTGGCGGTGCAGTGGTTATGCATTGGGCTGTGATCTGCAAGGTCAGCAGTTGCAAACCACCAACAACTCCACAGGAGAAAGACTGCACTTTCTATCCCCATACAGACAGTCTCAGAAACCCCTAGGAGATCACTGTCAGTCTGCACAGAGTCAATGGTAGTGAGTTGAGGTTGTTGTATAGCACCAACCTAACGAATTCCTGGCACTCAGGGTCAATCACCCATATCATTACTGTGATCACCTTTTCTCCCTATTGATTCAGTTACACAAACGGTACGGCATAGACCCATGAGAGTATCAGCTTCTAATGTAAAGGAATCAGAAATTAACTTGAGTTAGTTGTACTTCTTTTCAGGCCCAAAGATATCCATCTGCCAAATCCAGGGTTGCTGAGATAGAGAGCAGAAGTTCTCTCAATAGTTTATTTGGTTTCATAGTGAGAGAAGCTACTTTCACCTCCACCCTGCGGTTTCTGGCCCTCAGGAAATTGAGTGCCATATGCTGACTTCTGCCTTGAAGAAGATAACAAAGCCTGTGGGACAAGAAGTCAGTTTTGCGAAGGACTCATTTTCACCGGTGATGTAACAGAATTTGAAGTGAGCAGTCTGCCATTCGAGAAGACTAGTTACTGGTTGAATTAAAAGCTCCCAGAGACGAAAGAAGGAATGCTGATGGTGCCATCTAGTAAATCATTGGACTGTTCACTGCAAAGTCAGCTGCTCAAACCCATTGGCAGCTTGCAAGAGAAAACAGGAAGCTACTTGCTCCCCTAAAAGATATCTGTTTTATATAGGGGGCCACTATGAATCAGAATCAACTTAATGGCACCTACAACAAAGGTTTCCAGAGTTATAAATCCTATATAGGGTTATGATGAGTTGCAATTGACTAGGCAGCAGTAAGTTATATAAGCACAGAATGTACTAAAAGAGAAATAGCCATTTCTCACAAACTCCGAGGTGAAATATGTAGTTGGGTACCATATGCCCCACTGGGCATGAAAGGGGTTAGATTTTTCTTATGCAACCAAGGACACTAGTTTGAGTTGAGGAATATTCAATAGACGTACTACACATAATAAAGAAAAGATGCCTTTTAACTAACCATGACCACTAGAAAAAGAGCAATCGAATGAATACGTCAATCTGTGGACCATTGGGAACTAATGCCTCCCATGAAGAAAACAGAGCCAAAGTGACATATTTGTATTTTAATACATTAAAGGGGTATTTTGAAGTATTTATGCCCAAAGTAGTATATGTATATTTTGTTCTTGTTTCAGCTCAATGGACTCTATTTTATTAGAAACTGACATGAACAGAATTATTTTTGCACATATATATGCACACACACACTATATATATATATATATATATATATATATATATATATATGCAATGAAATCTATAAAAGCCTGACCGTGATGGGATTATTTTGTCTGGATTTTTTTTAGTCATTGTTTTATGTCATAATCTAGACAACCTAGCATTCAACAGTTCAGCCATATCAACCAGTTTGTGCAATTACTACTATAATCATTTTCAAAACATTTTATTCCTTCTTGTGCTCTTTGTAGTACAAGAGCACTTTTATAGGTCGATTGGCTCTCCTTTAAATTTTCTGTCCTTCTATCCTCCTCAGGTACCCCTTATTGTAGTTATTATCTCTATATGTCCACCTCACATATGGGTTTATGGGTTTCATAAACTGAAAACATAGAAAGATACACAACAGAGAGCCAAGCTCTGTATCAACAGCAATAATACACCACAGTGATAAGTTGCAATTTGGAAAAAAAAGAAACAAAAAACCCCAGAAGATATTAAAAAACATATCAAGCTTAAAATGTATCAAGACAGAGATCAAATCACAAGGTTTTTACTACTCGAGTCAGGTTGATAATTTTATTCTGCTATAATAGTTTCTCCAGCACTCTCTGGCTGATACCAAGTTATTCCCATCCCTCACTCAGGGTCAGAGGGGAATCACCAGTGGTTTACTCCATGTGTAGATCCTGTGAAGGTATTTTGCACTTGCACTGTCATTCATAGCCTTCTGCAAAAACAGAATCTCACAAATTAAGCCCTGATACCATTCCCTATAGATATCATTTACAATGCTTGGATCACCAAGGTTGGTGTGCTTCTTCCATGTGGCCTTAGTTGAGATCTCACTTAGATGGCTGCTTGTTTAAAAGCAAGCCATTAAAACCCCAAACACTATTCTTTCTCATAGTCAGGCACCATGTAATTTCGTCACCACACTTTGCCTTATTGCCCATATCTTCCATATTTCCTTCGTGGGGGTGATTATTGAGCAGGGCCATGTTGTAAGAACTGAGTGTTCTTATTTGAGCTAGGATTATGTGTGAGACCACAATCCACCCTAAATATCTATTCTCTATCTGTCTATGGTTCACCTGGGGGACATCGTTGTAATTCCATAGGCATTGATTGCTGATACTAGAAGAATGAAATAATTGATGATTTCAGTTATTTTCCCTTTATTGTGATGATTTTAATTTCTTTTATGGTTTCTTTATGATTTACAAGAACTCAGAGAAACTTGGGTAGGAAAAGCATTGAAAAGAAATTAAAGACATGGTGCTGAATGAAGTCACTGAAAGATAAGCTTTAGTAGGGTTCAAGAATATAGCCAGATTTTATTAAATTGAGAGTAGGCACAATTCCAGGAAGCATATTATTAGATTTAGAAGAGAAAAGTTGATAGGTCCATGAAGCTGAGAACATGATAAAACAAATCTTGGTGAAAAGCAAAACTTGAGTCTGAGGGAGAGGTGACGGGATGTTTTTCACTTGAGGCAAGATGGGGGCACCACTGAGCTAGAACTCTGGGGAATATGCTTTCTACAAAACACCCTTTATATTATAATTTTGACACCACCGTTCTCATTTTTAATTAGTCTTATTTAATATAAAAGCAAAACTTAAACTTTATGGAGGAAAAATTCTTAAAAGCCACTTTATAAAATCAATAAGCAAAACACTGAAACATTAAGACACAGATGGACAAAGAACATGAACAGAGGGATCTCACAAGAACAAATACCAAAACAAACATTTGAATAGATGCTTGATCTAATTAAAAATCAAATAAATGCAAATCAAGGTAGCAATGGAAATATTGTATTTTATCTGTAACGAAGGCACAAGATTAAAACCATGAACCGCTGGTGAGCATGCAAATTAATTCAACATTGTTTGGGGGAAATAGCAAAAATTGTCAAGAGCTTTTACATATTCATAATTTTAGGTTTAGTGATCTCATTGTTTTGAAAATATACAGAGGGAATAATCAGAAGTTTAGACATAAATGTTAAAGCGTTATGAATAGTAGTGAGAAGAAAATAGGAGTGACAACTCCCTAAATTGTTGTTAGGTTCCTCTTGGTTTTCATTTTGTAAAATATACTTAATAATCAGCCCCATTGTTGACCTCCTTTTGAATGTTGTCTCTTATGTAATTGTGTCATTTGCATAATTATTTCATTATTCATTGAGTTATAAATTATGTCTTAAAATACATATAAGATAAATAAATTGGGTCTTACTCTCTTTGCTAGTGTACGTGATAGATAGTACAGGGTGGATATTAGTAAGAGAATAGAAGTCTGTACTCAGTTGTTTAGACATCTGTCTGACTTCATGCAAATTCTGAGTCCAAATGCTTCTTTGAATTTCATTCTGGTTCAATTATTGGATGATTATATATGTACAACGTTGCTCAAAAATAATTTCATGATCCTTTGATCTCTGTTTATATGATTCTCCACTCACCATTCTGTTTGTGACTGTGATGACCTGTATGTTGCTGTGACACTGGTAGCTGTACTAGCAGTGTTTTGAAAGACCAACAAGGTCATCTTCAGTGAGCAGATTTTGGCAAAACTTCAAGACTGAGAAGAAACTAGAAAGAAGAAATATGTGGTCCAATTTAAGGAGGATTAGCAGTTCAACATTTGTTGATATAGTAGTAGAAGGTGAACTTTTCGTATTGGAAAGAACTAAAAATACAACCAGGAAAGATGAACTCCTCAAAATAGACTTGACCTTAATGACCTGAATGGAGCAAAGCTTTCAGAACCTTTATTTACTGATGGGGGCACAGCTCAAAATACAAAGAAACAGCTGCAAATAACCATTAATAAATGGAATGTACAAAGTATGAAAATTTAAAATTATCAAAAATCTATGCAATGTATAAAGATATCTCTGAAGCATGAATGAGCTGAAATAGATTGGTAACACTCACTTTGAACCAAACCAATCATACATGCACTATGCCCAGAATGACAAATTCATGAGAAATGACATCCCATCTATCACCTACATTTCAACAATTATCTTGAAGTGCAGTGCTATATGTGATAGATAATTTCTATAGGCCTACAGGGAAGATCATTTAATACAACTATTATTCAGATTTGTATACCAATCCCTAAAACCAATATTGCAAAAATGGGACAATTCTACCAAATTGCTTGATCTGAAATTGATTCAACATAAAATCTAGATGCACTAATTGGGAAACAAACATTGGAAACAAAGAAGAAGTAGTTGGAAGATATGACCTGAGTGACAGAAACAAAGCTAAAGAAGATGTGACTGCTTTTGCAAGACTAACAAATTCTTCACTATGCATACCTTTTTATCAACAACACAAACAGGTACTAACCATCTGTGGGGATCTCTGGGGGTACAGCAGGTGAGCCTTGAGCTGGGATTGTGGAGCCAGTAGCTGTAAGGTACAGCAGCCCCATGGGGAACTGGCCTTTCTACTCTTATACACAGCTACAGTCCTGGACACCCACAGCAGGTTACTGAGTCAGCAAGGAGCCCATGGCAGTGAAGTAGAGTTACAGATCTGTTGGAAGAGAGAATGGAGAAATTCAACAATATCAGCCAAAACAAGGGCAGAGTTTTTGTGGAAGAGATGATCAATTGCTTAGATGTAAGTTCAAACTAAAATGGAAGCAAATTAAAACAAATCCATGACAGCAAAAATACAACATTGAATTTATTCTACCTGAATTTAAAGGCTTTCTCAAGAACAGATTTCATGTACTGAATGTGAATGACCGAAGACCAGACTAACTCTAGGACAATAGCAAGAACATCATATATGAAGAAAGCAAAAAGTCACAGAAATATGGGAAAGAAAAGATGAAAGTAGATGTTAGAAGAGACCCACAAACTTCCTTTTAAATATAGATGAAAGAGACAAATGGAAGAAATGGGCAAGGAAGAGAACTGAGCAGGAAATCCCAAAGACAGCCAGAAAAGACAAAGTAACGTACTGTACTAAAACTTGAAGTAGAAGGCCAAAAGAGTAGCACATAATCAATATTTCTAAAACTTAAATAATTAAAGAGAAACATTGAATATCAATTTCCAATACTGATGAATTCTATGTGAAAAATATTGAACAATGTGGGAAGCATCAAAAAATGGATGCATAGGATAACCATACCAAAAATAATTGATATTCAAATATTACAATAAGTAGCTTATAATTAAGAATCAAAGGTGTTGAAAAAAGTTCAAGAAGCACTGAAAGCATTAGTGAAAACACAAACCTCAGGGAATTGACAGGAAAACAACTGGAATGTTCAACAAGCTGCTGCAGCCCTGTAATATTCAGTTATTTATGCCAAGAAATAGAAGAAAGCTACTTGGCCAAAGAACTGAAAAAGATCTGTATTTATGCCTGTTCTAAAGGAAGGTGACCCAAAGGAGTGTGCATATTATCAAAGAATAATCTTGATATGTCATGCAGGTACATTTTAAGAATCACAGTTAAAATGTGATTGCAGCAGTACCTTGAAAGGGAGTTGCCAGATATTCAAAAGCTGGATTCAGATGCAGACATTGAGAGATATTGATGCTGACTTTAGAGAGCTTTGGTTGAAAACCCAGAATACCAGAAAAGGTTTACTTGTGTTTGGTTGACTATGCAAATGCAATCAGTTGTGTGGACCAAAACAAATTGTGGATAGCATTATGAATAGTGGAAATTCCAGAAGAAGTCATTGTATTCGCAGAACCTGTATGTATGATAAGAGGCCGCCATTTGAGCAGAACAAGATAATAATGCTTGGTTTAAAATTAGGACGGGAGCACCTCAGGCTTGTATCCATTCACCATCCTTTTTCAGTCTGTGTGCCTAGCACATAATCAGAAAAATTGGAATTAAATTAAAAGGAATGTGACATCAGGATTGGAAGCAGTCCCATTAATACCCTGTGATATACAGATGACACAGCCTTGGAGCAGAAGTGGGATATTTGAACAGTATATTGAAGGAACTTAAATACATGAGTTGAAACCAAATGTACCCAAATGGTTTAACATAGAACTGATTGGTTTGTAAACTTCTACTGAGTTCACAATAAACAATTAAAATAAACAAATAAAATATTAAAGAGCAAAGATTAGAGTTTGCAAACTAAGATGGTGCCTTTCCCAAACCATGGTTATTTCCAATCCTTCATCTGCATGTGAATTGTGGGCAATGAATAAGGAATATCAAACAGCAACTGTTGCCTATGAATTATGATGCTGCTGAAAAATAATATGCTATGCTCACTATAAGAAAAAAGTTGGCTAGACAGAAATATAAATATATTTTTCCTTAGAATTAAGACTTGCTCTCACTTATTTTGGGCATTTCATCAAGGAGGACCAATCACTGGAGAAGGACATTATACTTGGCAGAAACTCAGCGAAATAGAAAAAAAAGGGAAGACCTCAATGAGATGGATTGACTGCGACAATGGGCTCAAGCATAAGAACAACTATGAGAATGGGACTGTTTCATTCCAGATACATGTTGCACTAAGCTGACATCCCCTCAAAACAAATCTGTGTAATTATATGGTATTGTGCTTGTCATTCTGAATTCTGCTCAAATTATCAGGCAGTGGAATCATCTGTGTGTGTGTGTGTGTGTGTGTGTTTAAATTCAATTGCTGGGCCTTGTCACTGAGTTCCTGTTTGAGGAAGTCAAGGGTGCAATGTAAGACATTGCATTTTTAACAAGTTCCAAGACGATTTTGATGCTTAGATCTGAAGACCCCATTGGGGGGCCACTGTTTTAGAGTGGCCATCTGTATTTTTATGATAAGCATCTTTAAAGCTGCAAGACAACAACAACTGCATTTGCGGTGATATTTTCTCTGGGGTTTAACATTATGTTGTGTGGCAGAATTCTCATTTCCCCCTAGAAAGTTTTGATAAAGGACACTAATGACATAAGCACCCATCCAAAGAGAAACAAGTCAGAAGTCAGATACTGGAAATACAACTTTGCTATCTCTAATTCCTGTTACTATGATTGCACTCTGAGCAGGAAAGGCACATTTTCTTAGATAAGCATTGGGATTATGGGTTCCTTCTTCAATCACACATTAATGAGTGAACATACAGTTTTCAAATAAAACTCTCAGAGGAAATATCAAGGGATTATCTATAAAATATACCAAAGTGTTATCAAATAAAACTGTACAGAATGTACCACAGAAAGTCTGCATTCCAGTCTTCACAGCACACTCAGAGCACTTTCCTCTCAAGTTGCTTTTGATGACTTTCCAGAAGATAAGTGACGTCCTTGACTTATCATTCTCCAGGAACAAAGGTGAAAATATAAGTTTTGATTATGCCATATAGCCTTTAGATTGAGCTGACTTGTTATATTTTAATTGACTCAACTGTAAATTCCACTGTAGTTGGTTAGCATTGCATATTAAATTCTGATCATATACATTTATACTGTAATGAATCACCTTTCCATGGCCTTTCTAGCTGTGGTCTTCTAATTCCTGCCAATTATCCGATGAACTACAGAAATACGGTGCTTACAGCCCACCAATGCAATTTGTCATCTTGTTATAATTAAAGAAGGTGCCTAACCCCCTTGGTGGGGATCTAGATGTGGGTCAGTGTCTAGTTGGTGCCTACTGTGAGCAACGTCCTGCTCAATGCCCAGAAATGCTCTCCAGTCTCACATCCTCCTCCTATTGTCTATGTTTGTGCCCATTGTGGAAGCCACCATGTTAACCCATCTCATTGAGGATATCCTTCTGTATTGCTGGCTCTCTGTTTTACCACTGATGATGTCCTTCTGTGGTCCTTCCTGATGACATTTTCAAAGGACAAGAGATGGAATTTCACCATTCTGGCTTCTAAAGAGCATTCTGACTAGTCTTCTTTCAAAATGCGTTCCTTCTTCTGGTAGCTCATGATATATTGAATATTCTTGTTTAACACCATAATTCAAAAGGATCAGTTCTTTGTTGATTTTTATTCATGGTCTAGCTTTTCATGTTCAGTCGAGGCAATGGAAAATATTATGTCATGGGTCAGGTACTCCTATTTCAAAGTGACATTTTTGCTTTTAAAGATATCCAGGGAGCACTTGCAGCACATTTACCCACTGTAGGAAGATGCTTGACCTCTTAATTGTGACTCTCATAGGCATGTGGTTCTGAGTAAAATTAAACTCTGGACAACATTTATCTTTTTTCTTATTAATGAGCCACTACTAAGTAGTCTCGTTTTGAAGATTTTCGTTTTCTTCTATTTGTTGAAATATAGTTTCTTCAAGTACATTTTGCATTCAGTACACAAGGTTGTGTCATCTTCATATTGCTGGGATAGGGAATCCTAACAAGAAGATTGCTACATTTTTTTCCATCCTGACTGCAGGAGGGGGGGTGAGGCCTCAGGAGGGGGGGTGAGGCCTCTGGAGGGGAGATGAGGCCTCACTATTACCAAGAAAAGACAGAAGAGTGCGTCCTTTGGATCTGAGATCTCTGTGGTGAGAAAGTACGAAACCTAGGGAGAAAGAGGAGATAATGCAGCAGCGGAGTTGGCAAGAGAGAGCAAGAACACTGCCCAAGAAACAATGGCATCGGGACTGAGCGCTTCTCAGTTCCCCCAAACAAGGCAGTTACGGTGGGTACCCTGACACAGAGAGCAAAAGAGCTAGGGTCTTGGGGAAGAAGGGTTCCTGGTGGAATGGGGAGCCTCTGGGCACTTAAAAAAAAACTGAGCTAGATGATTTGATCCACAGAGTGAGAGAATTAAGCACCTGTGAAGAAAAATTTCTTATCAAAGTGGGTACTTCATGGAAATAATTGGTGGAGCTGTAGAGATTTGTGAGTGTCCATCTATTGTTCAGCTCTTGATCCTCTCCAGTCTAGAGGAAAGAAAATCAATGACACACGGAAACAATGAGTCCATTGGAACTAATGAACCAAATAAACATCAGATCATCAGGCTTCGTGACACTGAAACCAGAAAAAAAGCATTGATGACTACTACCTCCTCAGAATGGAGTCACATAAAAGGTCCTGAGGAGTGGGAGAAAAAAATGTGGGAAAAATTCAAAATCATAAAAAGAGTAAGTCTTAGGGGTCTGATAGAGACTGTTAAAATGTCCAAAGAATATCCCTTGAATATTTTCAAAACTTAGAAGGGACTCATATGTGTAGCTTAATTCCAGCCAAACAATAGACAGGCCTGTAAGGTGAACAATAATAGTGGAGAAATAAGCATTCCTTCGAATAAGCAACTATCTGAAATCAGAAGGGCAGTATTTACCCAGAAATAAGCTATCACTACTGGCAGGAAGAGAAAAGGAGGGCAAATGGAATGGTAAGCAGAAGGAGAATGTAGGAAGAGGGCTCTTACACTCTAAGGATTAAAAGAAATGTCACAAAACAAAGGTGTACAAACTGTTGGGTGGAAAAACATCTTGCTCTATAGACTTGTACCTGGATCACAATAAAAAGCTAACAAAAGAAGAAAGTAAGAAAGAAAACTATGTAAGGGAAGAAAAATGACAAGAGATTCACTCGGGGAACAACCTTTGAAAGGTACTTGTGAACTGTATCTGATGACTGTAGACCTGCACTGTTGAACAAACATGAACTCTGGAATGAGATCTGTTTGTTCTGAGGCAAGAGAACCTCCACCTTCTACTTGAGTGTTCTTTTCATTGGTTTCATGGGAATGATTTTGATGATAGCGGACGGAACTTTGGATTCATGTTCCCATTTATGGATGTTCTTTCCTTTAAGAGGGATGAAATGGTGCTCTACGGAGTCTAGATGTTCTGGTCTAGCTCTCTATATTAATCAAATAAACTAGGAGAGAGCCAAGATGGTTTTCGTTTTGCTCCAAGTGACCAAGGTTTCCACAAAGATTTATGAGATAAAAGAGAGAAAAACATTGTACAAAACAAAAAAATAAAAATTAAGAC
This sequence comes from Nesogale talazaci, assembly GCA_004026705.1. Taxonomy (NCBI): domain Eukaryota; kingdom Metazoa; phylum Chordata; class Mammalia; order Afrosoricida; family Tenrecidae; genus Nesogale; species Nesogale talazaci. The sequence continues at coordinate 106,240 of PVJH01004104.1, read as the reverse complement.
TTTTATAATACAAATAATTTTTGGTTTGCAGTGGGTAAATAATGGGTCAAACACATGCATTTTAACATAAACAGATTAATTTTTTTTCTTCTACCAAGGGTTATTAACCTGAAACTGTGAACTGTGATTTATATCTTTGACATTACCCAAAAGAACAAAAAGGTAAAAGTAAAAAGTGAAAAATTCAGATCCCAATTGAACTCTGGTTTCTATCACTTCCTAGTAGAGTTGATATCCTTATTAATAGATATAAGTTTTTAAAGGGTTGACATGGTTTGCTTTATGTTGAACTCAACTTCCATTCCTTAATATATTATTTAGTTGGATATCATACCTAAAAGACACCAAGTATCTTGCATATCAGAACCTTATGAAATAAGTACTAATTGACCAAAAAGATTGTCAGATTTATGTTAAAGGGCTTCTAGATGAAATAAATGTACATGAATGAAAACTTTAGGGTCTTCCTAAATTGGTAACAAAAAATTTCTCTATATTATTTCACAAGCACACTATTGCTTTAGATCTTGATTTTTCCCTATAGCATTTTTATTTTAGAAGTCCTGAGCTATTACCAAGTGCTAAACATAAAGCTTTATTTCCCTGATTCCTAATACTTAAGCACTACCAACCTAAACCCTTAACTAGCTGTGTGATATGACAAGAGGGTCCCCCTTCTCTTCTTAGCACCTCTCCTCCTCAGTACCCACTCTGCAATAATATGAATTGATATCATTATTCTTATGGAATTCAAAGAGCTAATTTGGAGCCATAGTGATCTCGGTAAGAAAAGCCAAATTCAACTCAGCAGCCAGGCAAATTAGAATTACCCTAATAGGGTTTAAGAAGCATTATTGACCCAACACTGAGGTTATCCCCCTATCCAGGCATAACCGTCTTGGCAGGATAACCTACAAGCAGTATAAAATCTATCTCATGGTATTGTTATTCTAGGGGCAACAGAGTTGGTTCTGACTCAGAGGTAGACTAAGAAAAGTAGAACAAGCCTTCCTCACTCCTGTGTCGTCCTCACAATTGTTGAGTCCATTGTTGTAGCCACTGTGTCAGTCCTTCTCATTCAGGGCCTTCCATGACCCTCTACTCTGCCAGGCAGGATGTCCTTTCCCAGGGATCAATCTATCTTGATAACGTCCAAAGTACAAGAGATGAAGTCTTGTTATCTACCCTCTGTACGAGGCCGGGTTGACTAGCAAAACAAATCCAAATGTAAAATAGAGTTTTATATCAAAAATCAAAAATCGCATATGTAAAATAGAGAGTTTTATATCAAAGAGTCATCATAGATGGAGAACACATCCCAGCCTTATCCAAATCAAGTCCCTAAGTCCAACATTAGCCCGTTGGTTCCATAGTAGTCCATAAATTCCTCTTCAGATTCACATTGCCACTGGCAACATGCTGAATGCAGGAAGATCACAGACAAGAGGGTAAACGTTTTGTGGATCCAAAGGCAGTGGAAGCATCACAGAGCTGTGTCCATAAGTCTCTGCTGCAAGGCTAGCCCACCGGAAGGTGAAAGCAGAGAGAGAGTATGACCTGCCTCCAGGGAGAAAGGGAAGAAGTTCCCAGAATCCTCTTGAGAAGACTACACCCACAAAGAGGTATTCTCAGACTAGACTCTGCCCCTACACATTTTTATCAAGTTGACATGAAATTATGAGACTACCACAACTTCACGTACTTCACCTACGTCATCCAAAACAGATTGGTCTTTTCTTCTTGCAGTCCATGGTACTTTCATGTAAGTGAGATGCATACCACCAAAGAATTGCTGATGAAGGAGAGATGAAAGAAGTGATAAATAGCAGAAGGTATTTACAGCAAGCAACTTTGTCACATTGAGTTGTCAAAGTTGACGTCAAAGTTGTAGGATATGAGTGTTTTAGAGGCTGACTGAGAAATAGAAGAAAGGAAATAAAGCCTATACTTATAGTAAATGGCTTTATACACATATAATAAATTGCCATTTTCCAGATATAAAAAATGTGTGCTTCTTTTGTAAAAATACGTGCTCATTCTCAAATGAGTTAATGATGCCTTGTGCATTTCTTAGAGCTCTTATTTCCAGGCAATAGTAAGGGAGAGGTCAGCTTGGTGGATTGCACTCAATGATGTGAAACAAAATGTATATGGATTGTTGAATGTAAAACTGACTTGCTCTCCACTAAATTTATAATAAATCTCCACTAAATTTATAATAAAAATTTAACCATTAAAAACAGAAGCAAAAAAAAAAAATCAAAGTCTCCAGCCAAACTGCAAGGGTGCAAATACTGGTAGTAAATACTATTAGTCATTACCCTATCTTAGTCAAGATTTTTAATTAATACGTGCCCTAATTTTCTCATCTGTAAAATAGGCACAATACCTATAACTTCTTCAGTCAATTATGGTGAGGATTAGATGTGTATATAAATTTCATAGAATGCTGTCTGTCATCTCAGAAAGAACATCTGGCATCTTAAAGGCTTTTTGTTTTTGTTTTTCCCAAACAAGCAACCATCCAAGTGAGGCAACAAATAAGTCCATATGGAAGAAGCACAGTAGCCTCTGTGATCCAAAAGTTCTAAATAATAAAATCTGAGTCAGAAAGAAGGTGGGAATGATACCAGATGTTAAGTTATGGACACTTGGTTTGCAGAAGGCTATGAATGACAGTGAAAACCCAAAATCCATCTGCAGGGTCCATACATGGATTAAGCTTCTGAAGAATCCCCTCTGATCATAGCCGAGGAATGTGAACAGTCCTGTTATCAGACAGAGAGCATTGGAAAGACTATTATGGCAGACACAGTTAGTTCAAACTGTAATATTTGATATCCTTATTGACACCTTTTAAAGATGTTTCAATGTAGAGAGGGAAAAAAGGTGAAGGAAAAATCACATGGACTAAGTCTCTAGGGAGTACCCTCTGACCATGAACCAGGGAAGTGAATAATCTGATTGGCCTTCAGAGTACATTGAAAAACAAGTTGTAGCAGATGCAGTTAAAACTTGATCTCTTTTACGATTCATTTTACATTGTTCTGGTTTGAGTTATTTTCTTTTTGAATGAGGTTTTTGTCTGTTTAACTTTTTTATACTTGAGAGTTTTTGTCTTAGTGGGAGAGTATTTATTTTGTAATGTTTTCCTATATATGAGGTCCAAGATGGGCAAATCTGTGGAGAGAGTAGCTGGATTCATAGTTCACTGGGGGTGTGGAAGGGGAGGGTGAAGGGAAATGATGAGCATGTTATGATGAGTACAAGAATTAGGAAAATGTTCTGCAAATGATTGTAGTGATGATTGTACAACTCTTCTTGATGTGATTAAACTGTTATTGAATTGCATGACACTTGAACTATATCGCAATAAAAATTTGAAAAAATAATTTTTAACTTAACTATTCGATTTCTACTAATGGACATTCTTGCTCATATAAATGCAATCTACTATTTAAAACAAGAATCTGTAGACATAAGCTGTGCTGCATACATATAGGTTGGATCTTAATTCATATGCACAGGAAAGACTTTATTCAATGAATTCAGGCATGTAAAATTTAGCCAATTACTGCCTTTCAGTATTGTTAAGCCATCAAAGCAAACCATGTAATTTTCATCAGTATCCTTTTATGCACATTCAAGAATATACAATGACAGTAGGAAATACCCATTGCTACAGTATACTAATTAAAGAGCAAAATTTCAGTTTGAATTCATCAACTGGTAAATTGTTTGAGATTAATTATTGATGAATTGCCCATCAGGTGTTCATAAGACCACAGTGACAAGTTCTTTCTTGAATAAATGTAAAATTGTTTTATTTAAAGTATCTCTAAATTATGGATGGTATTACAAATAAGATTTCAGAGCGATGTTTTACTTTTCTTAAATGTATTTTGTACAAAAACTGATTAGTAGTAATTTGAGCAGTACTATTTTCCATTATATATTTATTTTAAAATAACATCAAATGATTGTTACAGAACTAAGGATATACAGTCTGGGGGTTTAAATTCTTGAAGGTAAACAAGCAGCCATCCAGCTCAGAAGCAACAAAGCCCACATGGAAGAAGCACAGCAGCCTGTGTGACCATGAGGTGCTAAAGGGATCTGGTAGCAGGCATCAAAGATCTAAAAATTATATCATTATAAATGAGAGGGAGTATAGATTGGGGACCCACAGACCATCTGTAGGTGAAGCAACCTCCCTTTACAGAAGAGTCGCTGCAAGGAGACAAGCCAGTCAAGGTGCAGTGTAGCAACAATGAAAGATACAACCTTCCTCTCGTTCTTCAATGCTTCCTCCCTCCCACTTGCATAATCCCAAGTCTACCCTACCAATCCGGCTAGACCAGGGGATGGATAGTGGCACAGATAGGAACTGGAAACATGGGGGATTCAGGACAGGTGATCCCTTTGGGACCAGTGTTGAGAGTGGTGATACTAGGGGGTTTGGGTGGAGAGAAGGTGGAGTAGAAAGGGAGAACTGATTACAAGGTTCTACATATAACCTCCTTCTTGGGGTATGGACAACAGGGAAGTGGGTAGAGGGAGACATCAGAGAGTGTATGATATGACAAAATAATAATAATTTGTAAATTATTAAAGGTTCATGGGGGAGCGGGAAGGAGAGGGAGGTGGAAATATGAAGATCTAATACCAAGGGCTTAAGTAGAAAGAAAATATTCTCAGAATGATGATGTATTGATCATGATAAGAGTTGTACGAGCCCCCAATAAATGATTTAAAAATACTAAAACAATGATTGCTACTGTTATGAATCTTAATGTAAGTATTTGATGTGCAGGATGTATTTTCATTGTTACAAATTGATCATAACTAAAACATAGTGATTAATCCCAATAACAATATATAATTATGTATTGTGCAATATTTATTTCTTTTTCAATATCTTTTTCTAATAGCAAGTAAATAAAATTTTATCTTGAAAAAAAAAGAACTAGAGTAAAATTTCTCAAGAAATAATTTGAGTCAGGGGACAGATTAGATATATTGATTAGAGAATCAAACTTAATTCTCACTTTCATTTTGGATATATGTGGATAATACTCAATTTTGTTATTCTACATATGTAAAATGTTTATGGCCATGTATGTGTTATTATTTATTAGGTGCTATTTATCATAATTTATATTGTTCAAAGAGCAAGAAGCCATTCTTCCTATTTATTTATTCTTTATACCCTTAAATTTCCTCAATTTTACTTTATCCATAACTTTTGAAAGTTTTTTGTTTTGTTTTGTTTTTGATTGTGTATTCATGCAACACTTCTCAAAATCCATCCATTGTGTCAAGCACATTTGTACATTTGTTGCCCTCATCATGCTCAAAAAATTTTCTTTCTATTTGAGCCCTTGGTATTAGCTCCTCATTTTCCCCTCCCTCCCTGCTCCCCCCTCCCTCAGGAACCTTTGATCATTTATAAATTATTATTATTTTGTAATATCTTACACTGTCTGATGTCTCCCTTCACCCACTTTTCTGTTGTCCATTGCCCAGGGAAGAGGTTATATGTAGATCCCTGCAATTGGGTCCCCATTTCAACTCCAATTTCCCTCCACTCTCCCAGTATCACCAGCCTCCGAACTGATCCTGAAGAGATCATCTGTCCTGAATCCCATGTGTTTCAAGTTCCTATCTGTACCAGTGCATATCCTCTGGTCTACCTGAATTTGTAAGGTAGAATTGGAATCATCACGTTGGGTTGGGGGCTGGGGGAGAAGCATTTAGGAACTAGAGGAAAATTGTGCTTTATCTTTGCTACACTGCACCCTGACTGGCTCATCTCCTCCCTGTGATCCTTCTGTAAGGGGATGTCCAGTTGCCTATAGATGGGTCATGAGTCCCAAATCTGCACTCACAGCTCCTTATTGATGATTTTTTGTTATTTGTTGCCTGATACCTGATCCCTTTGACACCTCATGATCGCATGGGCTGGTGCGCTTCTTTTATGTGGGCTTGTTGTTTCTCTGCTGGGTGGTCCCTTGTTTCATTTCAAGCCTTTAAAATCACAGACATTATATTTTAATAGCTGGGCATCATCAGCTTTCTTCACCACATTTGCTTATGCATCCATTTGTCTTCAGTTATGTTGGAAAGGTGAGCATACAATAGAATTTTTTTGTTCTTTAATTTCTGATCCCTGATCCCTTTGGCACCTCATGATCACACATGCTGGTGTGTTTCTTCAACTGGGGCTTTGTTGCTTCTCAACTAGATGACTGCTTGATTATCTTCAAGCATTTAAGACTCCAGATGCTATCCATATCTTTTGAGATATGGGCACCAACAGCTTTCTTCACATCATTTGCTTATTCACCTGCTTTGTCTTCATAGGTCATGTTGGCAAGGTGAGCATCATGGAAAATCAGTTTAATAGAACAAAGTGTTCTTGCATTGAGGAAGTATTTGAGTGAAGGCCCATTCTCATCTGCTATCTTAATACTAAACCTATAAATACATGCACATCGATCTATTTCCCCATACTCATATATAAATATATTTACATATGTACATGCATTTATTTAGACTTTAATAGATGCCCTTTGCCTCCTAGTTCTTTTCTCTATTTCCTTTTACTTTCCTCTTCTCCCACTATCATGTTCAGCTTTCATTTGGTTTTCTGTTACTCCTCTCAGTTAGATTATTATTGATCAGGCCCTACCAGACCTCCTACATCCTTCTCGCTACCAATTTTGGATCACTTGTTCCCTTGTCCTTGAATTTGTTAGTGCCACTTCCTTTCCCCCATCTCCCCCTCTTCCATTTCCCCCCAGAACCATTGGTCTCATTGTTTTCTCCTCCAGATTGTTTATACAACCTATCTTATCTAGATAGATATGTGAAAATAATAACATTCACAAAAACGAGACAGAACAAAACAAACAACAACAACAAAACAATGACAAAAAAATGAAAGCTTGTAAATAGTTCAAGGGCTGTTTTTTGGCCCTTAGAAGTATTTTCCAGTCAAGTCTCATGGGGTGCCAGGCTCTGGCCCCAAAATCTATTTTTGCTATTCTCTCAGGACTTTCTTGCTCTGTTCCTCTTGCTGTTCTGTTGCACTCCCTTCATGTTTTGCCTTGGTGTGGTGGGGTCAGATTGAACACAATTCCCACACTGTGTCTCTAGTGTTGTCCTCTGTTAGGCTATTTTACCCATATGTTTTGAGAGTAGATTGACAAGTACATTTATTTACATAAAAAGAATGCCCAACTTTACTTCAGATTGAAATCTATTAAAGAAAAAAAATCAAATAATCTGATGAACATCAGTGATGAAATGGGTACATCACCTGTCTGAAACAGTGTTAAAAGTTGTGACATCTGTAGCTACAATGAAATATGCAACTTTCCTCTAGTTCTTAAATGCTTCCTACCACCCACTATCATGATCCCAAGTCTACCTTAAAGATCCAGCTGGACCAAGGGATGTACACTGGTACAGATAGGAGCCGCAGACGTGGGGAATTCATGACAGATAATACCTTCAGGATCAGTGGTGAGAGTGGTGATACCAGAAGAGTGGAGGGAAAGTGGAGTAGAAAGGGTGGACTAATTGTAGGGATCTAAATATAACCCCCTCCCTGTGGTATAGACAATAGGGAAGTGGGTGAAGAGACACATTGGACATTGTACGATATGACAAAATAATGGTAACTTTAAATTATTAAGAGTTCCTGAGGGAAGGGAAGTGGGGAAGAAGGGGAACTATGGGAAGCTCATACCAGAACCCACGTGGATGGTAACACATGTGCATGCACTGCATACAATTAATGTATGTCTTGACCATGATAAGAGTTGGATGAGCCCCCAATAAAATGATTTTTTAAGTTGTGATATCAATTCTGAAGTTGACAATTTAGGTGACTCCTAGGGAACCTCAGCAAAGACTTAAATTAATATGCCATTTTCTGGTTTATTGACGGTTTACAATGCTTATACCTTGATATGACTTTCTCAAAAGGGAAGTTGGTACTGAGTAAACTTGCTGTTGGCCAAGGACCAGTCTTCTAAATTTCTTGGTGTAACCAATTGAGCACTTCCCTACTGCTCCCCATTGCTAAATCAGCTCAATTGGCATTCTGTCAATCCCTGGATCCTTGTTTTCACCATTGCTTCCAGTATAGCTTGGAATACTAATACCATCACTTCTAATCATATGATACTTCTCAAAATAGTTGAGCACAGACCAATTTTTAAAATTAAATCATCATTTGAGGGCTCTTAAAACTCTTATTATAATCATTTATCAATTGTATCAGGTACATCTATCCATATGTTGCCATCTTTCTTTTCTAGACAATTACTTTCTATTGAGCCCTTAGTATTAGCTCCTCTTTCCCCCCTCCTCTGCTCACCCCGGGACCCCTTCATAGATTATAAATTTTTGCTATTTTCATATCTTACCCTATGTACTGTCTCCTTTCCACCATGTTTTCTGTTGTTCTTCCCCCTGGAGGGGTGTGTGTGGTGGTGTGTTGACCATTATGATTGGTTCCCCATTTCCTCTCCCCAACCTCCTTCTCCCTCCCTTCCTACTATCTCTATTCCAATTCCTGTTCCTGGATTGCATGTGTAGTGAACTCTTAATTCTTAGTTATACCTATATACATGATCCTGTCTAGTCTGAAATGAGAGGCACACTAGGGTCATGATAGAAGGAGATAAGGAAGCCTTGAGGAACCAGAGGAATATTGTGTGTTTCATCAGTGCTTTACTACACCCTGGTTGACTCATCCCTTCCCTGTGATGCCTCTGTGAGAAGTTGTCCCATTGTCTACAGATGAACTTTGGGTCTCTACTCCACCCCCCTCATTTTTTTAATCATTTTATTGGGTGCTCATACATCATTTTTCACAACACATAAATAAACATAATGTGTCAAGCACCCTCACATGTCCACTTCTATTATCATTCTCCAATCATCTGCCTTTTCCCCTTAAGCCCCTAGTATCGGTTTTTCCATTCCTTCCCCTCTTCCCCTGCTCTCCCCTCCCCATCAACCCTTAAGACTTTATAAATTATTATTGTTCTGTCATATCTTACACTGCCCGACCTCTCCCCCAACCCAATCCTTTGATGCCCGTCCTTCAAATAGGAGCTTATTTGTAATCCTCGCAGTTGGTTCTGTCTCTACCCCACCTTCTCTTTACCCTTCCAGCATCTCCAATCTAACCATTGGCCCAAAGGGGCTCATCCATCTTGGTTTCCCCATATCTCCAGCTCCCCTGTATACTAGTGTACCTTTTCCAGTCCATCTGGATTCGTAAGGTAGATTTGGGACCATGGTACTTGGGGGGGGGGGGGGG